>CAUYRT010092143.1:0-13130 GCA_963574885.1 Lepilemur ruficaudatus | reverse complement strand
CTAAAAAATAGAAAGAAATTAATCGGCCAACTAAAAATATATAGAAAATATTAGATGGGCATGGTGACACATGCCTGTAGTCCCAGCTACTCGGGAAGCTGAGGCAGAAGGTTTGCTTGAGCTCGGGAGTTTGAGGTTGCTGTGAGCTAGGCTGACGCCACAGCACTCTAGCCGGGGCAACAGATTAAGAATCTGTTTAAAAAAAAAAAAAAAAAAGAAATATTGAGAATTAAAGTGTTTTCTTTTCATTCATATCACCTTTACAAATTTTTCTTTTTTCGGAGACAGAGTCTCAGTCTGTTGCCCAGGATAGAGTATAGTGGTGTGATCATAGCTCATGACAACCTCAAACTCCTGGGCTCAAGCAATCCTCCTACCTCAGCCTCCCAGGTAGCTGGGACTAGACACACGTGCCACCGTGCCTGGCTTTTTTTTAAATTTTTTGTAGAGATGGGGTTCTCACTATGATACCCAGGCTGGTCATGAACTCCTGGCCTTAAGCGATCCTTCTGTCTCAGCCTCCCAAAGTGCTGGCACTATAGGTATGAGCCACTGCACCCAGCCTCTAAGTTCCTTTTTCAACCAGAATACTTTTGGGCCAATTTCTCTTTCCACCCAGTGTATACTCAGAGAAAGCAAGCTAATTGCAAAAGGTTACAAAAATATGATTCAAGGCAAAACTAAATGCTTTGGAAAACATATCACAATTTCCTGAGAATTAAAAATAAACACAAACTTTATACACATGTCTACTACTAACCTTGCTGTCCATCTGGCATGGTCACAATGATGGGCTGACCTATTCCACTGGTGGGAATGGAGTGTAAATTTCCAAGCTGAATTCCATCTGTAACTATTGTGATGACTTGTTGACCCCCAGAACTAACTACTTGCTGAATTGCACCATCAACGGATTCTGCCGTAACCACTTCCTCCGTGGCAACTACTGGAGGAAAAAAAAAAAGTAAAAGTCAGTGAACATATATAACAGTATAAACAGAAATTTATTAATATTCTTATTTTGCTACTTTTGCCTTTCCTGCTTCTTCCTCACAACTTCCAAACCAACTTTTACATGGTTTTTAACTCAGTCTCCAGTGTTGGTGTAGACAACTATATAAACAGTTGACTACAAGTCTCATAATTTACAATAAGTGAGTTCTAACTATTTTTACTTTTGAGTGATTAAATAAACTATTTCTCTTCATTATATGAGGTACAAAATTTATAAGATCTCCTAAGATCATGACAAAGGTTATGTCTGCTTCAAATTCCACAATTCAAAAGATAATTTTGAATATAGTTATATTCCATTTACATTTAAATAAGAACTGATATGCAGAATAAACAGTATTCCCTTTTTGGAGTGAGTGAGCAAGGGTTGCCTTGATAATAAGCAGCATGCAGATCTGGTACTGTATGATATTAAAAAGACAACTTTTTAATATTTACATAAATAAAATCCCCAAATGTGCTCTTAATAATTTATGAGAGTCTCAGAGAGGATTCTGGGAGCTAAAAACACCACCTCTGGCCTTGCCCGGGTAAAGAAATCACAAGTTAATACTGCCAAAATCCTTTCCCACAGGAAATACTGCCCAAATACTGATCTGAAAAGACATGCACAGGAACATTCATTACAGCCTTACTCATAATATTCAAAAACTGGAAACAGCTCAGATAGTCACTGATAGTAAATAAACTATGACAGAGTCACATATTGGAATACTCCACAGCAATTAAACTGACTATATGCAAAACAAGAATGAATCTGACCAAAAAAAAAAAAACTGAGTAATGTCAATCACACACAAAATAACATATACCGTCTACCTTCCATTTATGAACCAAGCAATGTTTACACAGGAGTGATCGCTTTGTGATGATTCCTCAAACTGTACAATTATCATCTATGAACTTTTCTGTATGTATGTTAGACTTCGGTGAAAAAGTATCAAAAGGAATAGTGATAATAATGAATAACACTGAATTTTTAAAAACGTATCTATAAAAATACCTCATAAAAGAGGAGAGAAAGAGAAAAGATCTTCTTGATAGAAAGTGACATTTAAATAATGCAAAAGGAATGACAAATTAAGAAATATTATCACTGTAACCCCTAATGTAATAATTTATTCAAGTAAGGATCACTAGTGGGTGCTAAAAGCATTGGTGAAATGTTTTGAGGAAGCAGGATATTCAAATGTTCTCAAAATATCACACCAAAGATTACCATTAGTTATGAAGGGGAAAATCTACCTGTAAAGACCTGGCAGTCACTATTTCACCAAGTGGTCACTATCAGGATAGGGCGATATTGATGTGCCTCCTGAGTTGAAGCAATGGGAAGTTACAAAATCTCACTGGTCTCCTCCTAGAAACGTTTGACCTGAATCTAACTATTAAAAAACAAAAAAATCCAGAATGCGGGTGGTCCTGCAGACAACTAGCTTGGACCCTACAAAGATTTCAATGTCATAAAGAACAAGGGAGGCAGTAGCAATATCCTAGATGAGAGGAGACTAAGAAGACACAATAATCAAATATAATGTGTGAACTCTTATTGGATCCTGGATGAAAAACAAATAGCTATAAAGGACATTTTGGGGACAACTGGGGAAATGTGAACATTGACCACATGTCAGATAATGTTACTAAAGTGATGTTAACGTTTTATAAAATAAAATGCAGCGATGAATATGTAGAAGGCAGTCCTTGTTCTTGGAAGATACATGCCAAAGTACTCAAAGGTGAAGTATCATGATGTCTGCAGCCTACTTTCAGATAACTTGGCAAAATAAAAGTGCACATGTGTGTATGAGAACATATGAGTGTGGCAAGATGTTAACAGCTGGTGAATATAGGTGAAAGATGTACAAATTCATCCTCTAATTTTTCTATGGGTCTGAAAACCGTCAACATAAAAAAATTTTTGAAAATATGACTAGTTCAGGCCACGAGCAGGCTTATACCTGTAACCCAGCATGTTGGGAGGCTGAGGTGGGAGGATTGCTTGAGGCCAGGAATTTGATGCCAGCCTAGGCAATATAGCAAGACCCTGTCTCTACAAAAAAATTTAAAAATTAGCCAGGTGTGGTGGTGCACACCTGTAGTCCCAGCTATTTGGGAGGCTGAGACAGAAGGATCACTTGAGCCTAGGAATTCAAGCTTACAGTGAGCTATGATCCTGCCACTGCACTCCAGCCCAGGCAACAGAGTGAGATCTGTTTCGTATTTAAAAAAAAAAAAAAAAACTAGTTCAGATAAAAGAAATAACATAAAAACTATTTCTAAAACTCCTGGGCTTAAGCAATCTTCCTACCTCAGTCTCCCAAGTAGCTGGGACCACAGGCACATGCCACCATACCTGGCTAATTTTTCTATTTTTTGTAGAGATGGGGTCTTATTCTTGCTCAGGCTGGTCTCAAACTGCTGGCCTCAAGTGATCCTCCCACCTCAACCTCTCCAAATGCTAGGATTACAGGTGTGAGCTACCATACCCAGCCTTCTAAATGACGTGTTTTTTAATGTGTTGAGGCAACACTTTACAAAAAGTATAATTAAATAAAACCATTCTCTATTGAAATCAAGCCACCATCGAGATACACAGTTGCTGTGAAACATACTGAGTTGCTACCAACTCACAATATGACATCGTGGATATTGATGATCACAGGATTTACTAAAGACAGGGAGGCCTAAATATACCAACTTCTTCTTTAAAAAGACAAGATAAATACTGGGATCCTACTTTTTAAGATGCACTCATGGCAAGAGGCCTGGCTTCAACTCTGCTCCTGTGTTATTTGGTAATCAAGAATCACAATACAAACCCTGTGGAATGTTCAAAATGCAAACAATCTTCATGTTTTGATTTCTCTCATTATTTTTGTTTGCCTTAAACTATAATTAGGTTTCATCACCAAGCACTTAAAAAAATTTCAGGAAGATAATTACAAAATGAAATGTAGGGCATATAATAGTAATATATTCGATAGAACTACTAAGGTTTCAAAAACATTATGCACTGCTTTGATTTTTTTAAAAAATCCATATGAAAAAGAAATGTTCACTCTGGTTGAATACTAACTATAGGTAGCAAATATTTTAAAGCATAATCATACGTAAGAAATTTCTGAGATCACACACAATCAAGGTCCAACTCAAAACTTTCATCTTTGCATTATTTGCAATGACTGTCATTAAAATAATAATCAGTTCTTGCCTTTCATCTAAGAAGCTTTCTTTTTAAGTTGTGCTATGGCAAGGTATTTAAGAAAAAATTAAAAGGAAACCAATTACGTAAGAAGACAAAGCGCCCCCCAAAAACCCTAAGAACAACCCAAGAGTAAAATGTTGAAACACAAAAGAATAAAAGCGAAAACCTAAAAACTCTAAAAAGATTGTTGATTCAAAAAAATAATAAGAATAAATATATATATATATATATTCCACATTGTAAAAACCCCTGGATAAAAAGTAACTGTAATGTCATAAATATTCATTGACCTAATTCAAAAGTCAAAGAGGGTAGGTGGGGGGTGAGGGATCCAAAACTACCTAGCGGGAAACAATCTACACTATTCACGCAAGGGGTACACTGAAATCCCTGATTATACCACTGTACAATAAAAAACACTTATACCCCCTAAATCTTTTGAAGAAAAAAAAAAAGTCAAGTTGCAATATTTACAGAGAGCCTAAATAATCTGCAGTACCTTTGAAGATATCTGAGGTCTCTTGTTCAACATGACTTTTGAATTATTATGCCATAAAAATGAAATAAGATAGGGAAGAAGACTGTCTTTGAAATGTTATAAAAGACTCAAAATTCTACATAGAAACATTTAAACAATAAAATAGAAACTGTACTTATGGAAGAAATGTAACATTTCAAAGGTACCACCATGCCTGTAATTGAAACTGAAATTGAAAACAAAAAAGCAAAAACAATCTCACCAGGCCCAGTAAGTACCCCTTAAAGCCAATTCAGTTTTAATGCCCTATTTTAGGAACAGACCAAAAAACAATGTGCAAAAGGGACCTGGTTCAAATTTCACTATTAGGGAGAAAGGAGAGAACTGTTAACAGCTACCAGATGCATTACATCTTTTGAAAAACCATCTTATTAGCAATTAGCAAAAGCTGCTCTAAATACAAAAAGAAGGGTGGCATAGATGTCAAGCTAATCAAGAGATTATATAACTGGGCCACAAGGAAGAATAAAGCTAAGCAAAGCTGATATAGGACTGAAGGCTAAAGCTACAAAACAGAGTTTTATGAAAGAGTATTTTAAAAGGACCAGATAACTACACTATAGATGTAAAGCAAAATCACAATCTCTAATTCTACATTCCAAATAACTCTCAAATCTATTCACTTACTATCTCTTTGCCGAATCATAATTTATGCTACCATTATAGTGTCTCTTCCCTGGTTGATTACATTAGACTCCTAACTAACTCCCTTCCAGAGCATTCTTCTAAGCCTGCCAAAGTAATCATTTTAAAGTCCTCCATAATCTTGCCTTCAACCACCTTGGGTTACTCTACTCTTCACTGGGTTTAGCCACACTGGCCTCTGCGTCCCCTGAAAAGACAAGCTCTTTCCTGCCTCAAAAGCTTCACACTTCCCTCTTCCTAAAATGTTCTTCCCCCAGCTTTTATCTAATTCCCTCTTAATCTTTGGTTTAAATGTGTCTTCCGTTAGGAAAATTTCCTGACCTATCAAAGTGGCCGACAGGTTTTAGAAGAAAAACATGGAAATACGATAGTCTCTGTTTATTAATGAATAGTGTACTACATAGCGGTGGTTTTCCTCATGAGAAAAAATACAACTGCAATTCCCAAAAGGCAACTTTTACTTTATTGTCTCTTCATTTTGGAATGCCTTTCAAAATGGAAATGACTTCCAAAATGGTATGACTTGGACTGAGCTCTTCTATCTAAATCCGACTCACTATTTAGGGCACAATTCAACACAACCCTCTCCACTGTACCCATCCCCAACTCCAGCTAAAGTAATCTTTTTCCTCTGAACAACAGCAGTAATTCAATGAGACATTTTAATCATCAAGCATTGACAACCTATTTGCTATATTTGCTCGTAACATCAAGAAAAGACAGAGGTATTATTTGGTTCCTCAATGAAAGCATTATATTAATACGAGGCTTTATGAAGTTCTCATTGGACTAACATTAAAGTTTGTTTTATATATCAAAGGTGGTTCTAATGTAATCCTGAAGGTGCTATTTAAAGCCACAATTTCAAAGTGAAATGCCTTAGTACTCTAGACTATTACAAGTGCCTTTCCTTTATATACAGGAACATGCCCAACCAGCCAGTTTCCATTTAAAATGCAGTCCCCATCTGCTGCTACATGCTAGTTATTTGGTATCTAGTAAAAAGGTATTGGTATTATTTGGTATCTAGTGCCTGTACTACTTAGCTGGTAAAAGAAAGGAATGTGAGCAGTAACAGGTAATGAACTGATGGGTTCTTATAGTATATTTTGGTCTCCAATCATTTAAACAGGGCAAGACAGTAGCAGAACACTTATTTCAACAGACTACTTATTACCAGAAAAAGCTACGGAAACAGATAAACCCCAGAAGTAAAGCAGAAATAGTGATGCTTTTGCTTGATATAAGATAAAATGATAATTACACAAATACTTCAATATTGTATAATTCCAATATCACAAACCAAATTATAAACATTCTAAAAAAGACCAGCCCAAGGCCGGGCGCTGTGGCTCATGCCTGTAATCCTAGCACTCTGGGAGGCTGAAGCGGTCAGACTGCTCAAGGTCAGGAGTTCAAAACCAGCCTGAGCAAGAACGAGACCCCGTCTCTACTAAAAATAGAAAGAAATTAACTGGACAACTGAAAATATTAGCCGGGCATGGTGGCGCATGCCTGTAGTCCCAGCTACTCAAGGATTGCTTGAGCCCAGGAGTTTGAGGTTGCTGTGAGCTGGGCTGATGCCACGGCACACACCCTAGCCCGGGAAAGGGAGTGAGACTCTGTCTCAAAATAAAAAAAAAAAAAAACAAAGACCAGCCCACAGATCACATGAAGAAATTGCAAAGGAGAGACAGTATATCATAGTGGTCACAGACACACAACTTGGGAATCAGTCTGACTTTGAGCATAGTTCTCCTTTTAACACTTATCAGCCATGTGACCTTGGATAAAATTATTCAACCTCCACTAATCTCAGTTTCATCACACGTAAACTGGAGGTACTACTACTGTATTTTCCAGACCCTAATAAGCCCTTGAAAAGATATATATAAACATTTCTAGAATCAGAATGAATCTGACAACTGATGGTAAAAGAAACTGGACAGTCAAGAGTCAGAGAAATAATCTGTGTCAGATTTATCTTTGCCTGAGCATGTGCAAATTGAGCTTTGAGAAGATATTTATTTGATTACACACCTCAGTTGAGTTGTTTACATTGGTGGCAACATACTTACCTGAACTTTTACTTAATTCAAGCTCTTAAAATATCTGCAAAAAGATTCCACTATGATGTAGCATTAAAAAGAAAAATCATTATGCTCACAGAAGATAGTATATCACATGCAATAAAAGTCAACTGAAATTACTAATTCTCTCAGACGAGACCATAACATTTTCAAAACAAGAAGTTAGAGAAGTTGGTGTGGCCAATTCATGGAGCCACACGTCTAAATGTCAGAACTGCCGGTGACGGTCAAGAAAAGCTATTTAATTTTCAGGGATATGTAATTTAACTAAAGAAAAGAAATTTACAGATTTAACCATAGAGAAACAACCAGTGAAATCTGTTTTCTTTGATATGCTTCTGCAATTACAAAGGTGCTAAAGAGGGTAAATATTTGAGCCTGTGACTTCTAAGGTACACATTTGACTTGTTTTTCTAACCTGGAGTTTCTGAAGAATTGGACAATGGAGCAGATGCTTCAGCTAAGGCAGCTAATGTAGCTAATACTGATGTAGAGGAGTTTCCAAACTGAACAGCAGATACACCCGTTTCATCTATAAGAAAAAAGAAAATAGATTTTAATTTCTAAGGAGCTTAATCCAATGCATATTTCTGATATCTATTCTACTTTATTCAACTGCTAAATGAAGTTCGGATAGCATTAGTTTTTGAAAGGTAATACTGCAATACATTTTGCAATATCACCTTTCTCTAGATTGTTTTGTCTCACAAAAAATTTATTTTTGCCAATTATGCCAAAGAAAACCAAGGTAGCTGATAGAATCTTACCCTTATTCTCCAACAGTCCTTTCTTAAAAGGATGAATACCTACTAAAGCATAAAAATCCCAACAGCTATCCTATAGGCATCTCAATACCTGTTGCCTTGGATGGATTTTCTGAAGATACCAGACCTGTTAGGTTCACCACCCCTCCAGGTCCAATGATAAACTGTGGTGTTGCAGCGTGTATCGTCACAGTGTCAGGACTCTCTGGGTTTGTGTTGATTTGGTTCTGCATAGCAATCTAGGGGACAAATCACCACAGTGTCCTCAGAATTATAACCAGAGCATATAGCACAAACACACATATAAAGGAACATTCTCTCAGAAGAATCATGTAATACAAATGGAAATATTTGTCTATGGTCTACTGAAAGTGTAGTGGTAAATCACAGGTATGAATTTATACCCTAAGTCCCCCTCTTAGGCAAAGTAGCAAAACCCAGTGAGAAGAGAAATGGGTATCTGAAAAGCTTTCATAGAACACAGACAAATTAGACATTAAAAGATAATCTACTACCCTGTAATTTAATTTAATAAATTAAATTATTTAAATTATTTCCTCTACTGCATTCAGCAATATATAACACTACATATATAAAGCATGGCCTTCTCAACTAGTTGTTCCCACTTTCAACCCCAACCCCCAAACTACACTACTAGAAGTAAAAGAATGGGAAGAGGCATGATAAAATTCATCCTCCCAAATGTAAAACATTTTTAAGTAACTAGAGGAAGTTCAATGGAGTCAGATGGCTTTAGAGAAGAATTCTACCGGGAAAGGGAACAAGAAGATAGGCAAGAAGAGGCAGTAAATAAAGATAATCTACATCATGTCATCTAGCTGAAGAAAAGAGAAATAATGTTAGTTTCTAGAAAAACCTGCCCCAAAGCCAGAAACAACTATGTCCACAAACAGATTTTTTGGAGGATGCTGTAATATAAAAGAAACAAATCAGAATGACAAAAATTAAATCACTCACTCAAGGGACATTATTGTGGTTGCTAAACATCATTTTAAAATTTTATAAAGTAATGTATAATAGACTTTGAAAAACCATATAGTCCCCAAAAATGCAACAAAAATAATTAATAGAATAAAATGTCTAGAAGGGGAGTTCAGGAACTTAAAACACAGAAAGGAATCACCTTATCTAATCTAATATTATATAAAAAGGCTATGGTCTTATAATCAGGAAAATAAACAGTAATAAACAAAGAGGAAGTGAAAGCAAAAAAGGCCTGTCCAAAATAATTAAGTCCAAAATGGAAAGCTACAAGCTCAATAGCTTAAATCACCCACAAGACAGAGTTCCATCAACATATAAAACTTCCTTTTGTTTATTTTCTTAAATTACAAGCCAAAAGTTACCTGTAATATCTCTGCTAAATCTTCATTTCCATTGTCTATTGAAATATCAAATGCAGTTTTACAAAATTTACTTTGTGTGTGTACATCAGCACCATATTTGATTAAAAGTTCCACCACCTCTTGATGATTGTGTTCTGTGGCCCAATGCAGAGCTGTCATCTTTAACATGTCCTTTGCGTTGACATCAGCACCATGCTACAAAAATATTTCAAAATCAAAGATCACCAAAATACAAAATACTGCATATAAAAAATTCCAAATATGAAAACACCAGTCCCTATGCTTTAAAGCAAGAATAACATGATCAATCTTTTATTTTTGTGTGTCGAATGTATGTTCCAGCAACTCATTTGTCATTTAACCATTTTTCTATCACGTGACTTTCCTAACTGCTTTCCTTCTAATTTCTTAGGAAGGAGGCAATTATTTTCTCAGTTACCCAGCTATGGGCATGAAGGGCTAGAATGACATAAGAAGTAAAGGGAACTATGAGCATTCCTCCAAAGTCCTCTTTAATGTTATATGGGAGCTGGTCCTTTAGTTCCTCATTGACACAAAAATAACCTTTGCTTTAAAAACCAGTGCAATATAAGGAATTAAAAGGGAGCGATCTAGAGGTACACTGTCCAGTATGACAGCTACTAGACACATGTAGCTATTAAGCACTTGAAATGTAGCTAGTCAGAATACAGGTGTACTGTATGTGTAAATACGCACTGGAATTTAAAGATTTAATACCAAAAAAATAGAATATAAAATATCTCATTAATAATTTTATATTGATTGCATGTTGAAATGGTAATCTTTGCATATACTGAGTTAAAAAATATAACATTAAAATAACTTTTTACTTTTTTAATGTAGTTAATAGGATATCTAGAATTATAGCATATTTAATTATACAATTGCATTTATGGCTTACATTATGTTTCTTTTAGATAGGCTGATCTAGAGGCTAAGATAAAAAGGATCAAGAATAATGTCTACTCTCTATGTTTCAGGGTTTTCTATATCACTCTTGGCATTTAGATGATTAAAGAAAAATCCCCATTTATTAATTTGTTTGTCAATCATTCTAGCCTGATGATCCCTTTCATGAACATTTTGACTGTATTAGGACAAAGCTGTAGTCCCTCACCATAAGGTACATCCAAGGTCTAAGAAATCAATTATTTGACTTAACTAAAAATATATGTAAAAGAAGTTTTTTCACCTCAGGAATGAAAACTTTAAGATAATTTTCATTTAATGGTCTGATATACACAGAAAATGAGATACCATAGGTAAAACACTATGTAGGCATTCAATAAAACTAGTTCCTTTCTCTTTCTCATAAAACCATAAAGTCTTTGGGGCTTACTTTCAAAAGCAAAGTGCAAACAACAACCACATACCTTAAGCAAAACCTCTACTATGCTGGCATGGCCCTCAGAAGCTGCCATGTGCAATGGTGTTCGGTCCACTTTGGTTCTGGCATCCCTACTTACACCAGCTCGGAGTAGAACCTCTGTGGTGGAATAATGCCCGTACTGTGCCGCCAGATGAAGTGGAGAAGTTCCCAGCTATGCCACAAGAAAAAAATCCACACTTATTGTTATTTTTAATATACTTCTACTACTACAGACTATTTTATATTTTCTATTTACATAGTAAACAGATTATGTTACCTGTTTACATAGAGTAACTCAAAAGAAATGACTTGATTTATGCTTGTCACAGCCTCTTCATAGAGGCCTTCAAGAAACTCACAAACATTTTTCAGTGAAGAAGAAAAGCCAGTATTTCCTTAAATTCAAACTTTCTTTCTTCATTATTTTTGTCAGATAAATTTATTTTATCAGATAAATAGCCGAAACCAAATTAATTTCTTTAGGGATTAGAGATAATTAGGGTTTGAGAAATGTTTGTGAGTATTAGAATGTTTTCTTCATACCAATCACACAAAACTTGCTAAATTAACTTCTTTTTATTTCTAAAATTCATAACAAATAAACGTAATAGTGTAAATTTTGATATTAATTGGACCAAAACTTTTGTAGGACTTTAAAAATTAATTAAAGCACCTCAGTGGTTTTTCAGTCTTGCTCTGTCACCCAGGCCAGACTAAAGTGGCATCATCATTGCTCACTGCAAACTGTAACTCCTGGGCTCAAGCAATCCTCCTGCCTCAGCCTCCTAAGTAGCTGGGACTATACAGACTCAAATCACCATGCCCTGCTAATCTTTCTAATTTTTTTGTAGAGACGGGATCTTACTCTTACTAGACTGGTCTCAAACTCTTGGCCTCAAGCAATCCTCCTGCCTCAGCCTCCCAAAGTGCTAGGATTACAGGCATGAGCTACCACACCTGGCCCCTCAGTGATCTTTTTAAAAGAGGTTAATGTAGTCACTTTTCAAAGGAAAAATCTGAGGTGTACTTGCCAAAGGCGAGTCAGGATAGAACCAAAACAGAACCCAGTTCTGAAATTGGTTCCATGTGGTCTAGCCATTAAATTGAAATCTACAATATACAAGGGAGGTACTAAAATGTAAGTGAAGGAAGAGCCTTATCAGAGGCATAACTTTAAACAGCTGAAACTCAGAATTAAGTTACTTCACATGCATTTAGAGGCATAGAAAATCCCTATAACTCTGATTGACAAGTCATTGATACTCCAAAGAACTAAGATATTTGACTAGAACATGAAATTTGCTAAGATCACCACAGTAATAATAGCAAGTAAAGTTTTTTAAATCCTTTCCACAGAACACACTATGCTAAGATCCTAACAATTATTATCTCATTTAATCTCTTGAGAACATAGTTACTATTATTATCCTCACTTAGCAGTAAAGAACCTAAGCACAAAGAGGTTATTAGTTTGCCTGAAGTAACATAACAAGAGTTATAATACAAAGTTAGGCACATGCTCTTAATATACGGTAAAAACAGAAATCATTTACTTTGAGATTAAGTATTTTATTACTAATAAATATATATATATGTATATTTTAAATTAGAGTTGGGGTCTCGCTATGTTGCCCAGGCTAGAGTGCAGGTGTGATCATGGTGCACTACAGCCTCAAATTCCTCGGCTCAAGCAATCTTCCCACCTTGCCCCAGTTAAGGTCATTCCAACAGATCAAAGAAGATTTTTTTTTCTTCCTTTTTTTTAAATGCTTTGTCATATTTTTCTATAACTGGCCCTTTCTACGTTATTAAATTCTAATATTTAATGAAAGTATATCAATAGCCTGTTTAACCAGGAGTTTTATTCAATGTGACTTTGTATTTTTTTCCTTCTTGAGACCTTCCCATTTTGGTTGCTGATGCAAAATATATATCCATACATATATATAGTTTAAAGAAAAATAGGCCGGCGCAGCGGCTCACGCCTGTAATCCTAGCACTCTGGGAGGCCGAGGCGGGCGGATTGCTCAAGGTCAGGAGTTCGAAACCAGCCTGAGCAAGAGGGAGACCTCGTCTCTACTATAAATAGAAAGAAATTAATTGGCCAACTAAAAATA
>CAUYRT010092142.1:0-44747 GCA_963574885.1 Lepilemur ruficaudatus | reverse complement strand
TTCGAAACCAGCCTGAGCAAGAGCGAGACCCCGTCTCTACTAAAAAATAGAAAGAAATTAACTGGCCAACTAAAAATATATAGAAAAAATTAGCCGGGCATGGTGGCGCATGCCTGTAGTCCCAGCTACTTGGGAGGCTGAAGCAGAAGGATTGCTTGAGCCCCAGAGTTTGAGGTTGCTGTGAGCTAGGCTGATGCCACGGCACTCTACAGCCCGGGCAACACAGTGAGACTCTGTCTCAAAAAAAAAAAAAAAGAGTGTCACTCCTTATCATAAGCTTTTCCCCATGTGGGCTTCTTGCTATGAAACTGTCTACCTTTTTCTAATGGCAACTGCTTTATTTCAGGTAAACGACTAAAGAAGACACCTGAGAAGAAAACTGGCAATAAAGGTAAGAATCAAGATATCTGTTTGGGAAAATTGCATTTTCCCTCCCTCATGAGACTAACAGAAGGACTTGTTTGGGTGTTCACAGACTGTAAAGCAGACATCGCATTTCTGATTGATGGAAGTTTTAATATTGGGCAGCGCCGATTTAATTTACAGAAGAATTTTGTTGGGAAAGTGGCTCTAATGTTGGGAATTGGAACAGAAGGACCACACGTGGGCCTTGTTCAAGCCAGGTACCAACCTTGTTAAAATGGGAGGAGATTTTCTTAAATTTTTATTTATTTATTTTTTAAATTAACACATTATAATTGTACATTACATGTACACATTACAATTGTTTATTTTTTAACTGACGTGATAACTGTACATGTACATATTACAGTTGTACGTGTAATGGGGTACATAGTGATGCTTTGATACATAGAATGTACAGTGGTCCAATCAGGGTAACTAGCATATCCATCACCTCGAACATTTATCATTTTTCGTGTTGGAAACATTCAGAATCAAATGGGATATTTGACTGATGTCTTGAATGATGACAAATTATCAATCCTTGTACTAGGTACATTAGTTTCAGTTCAATATAAACATGTTGAATTGTGGACAAACAGGACTCCCAAACTGTAAGTTCAGGATTTCAGACTACCTTGGCAGACTGAGTCCATCTGAGTGCTGGCTTTTTGGAATAAAGGGATGTAGAGAATTGTATGCTGTCTATATGAGGACCTGAAGATAGACTGAAGAGTCCAGCTGTTGCTCACACAAATCACCTCTGCATATCTATTCTACTCAATTCCCAATTTCTCTTCTCTGAAAGAAGCAGCAGTAATACGTCTGTTCCTCCCCCCTATTGTGTCATTCTCTTTAGCTCTTTCTGTATTCGCTTGGTTGGAAAGCTGAAGCTTGACCTTTGTATTTTATTCATTTAAAAATAATATTTATTAATGGCTTTCAGAATTATAATATGCTCATTATAGAAGGTTTGAAAATATAGAAAGCACAAAAAAGCAAATTTCCCAAATCATGTGCCCTAGAGATAATCACTGTTTTATTTCCTTTCAGTATTTTAAGAAAATACTTGACTATGTATCTTTTTAAGCTCAGACTGTAAAAATGTCTTGCATCCTGTTTTTTCATCGTTTAGTATTTTAAGCATTTTCTCATATCACAAATATTCATCAAAAATGTTTCATAATATTCTTTTGTGTGTTTAACCATTATTCTATTGTTTTTTAACCATTGCACATTACACTGTGATGAACAGACTTATGTCATCTTTGTGCCCATCTCTGATTAGTTGATTAGGCTAGATTCCTAGAAGTGAAGTTCTGACATTGTTAAGGCTTCTGATATAAATAGTGAAGTTGTTTTCTAGAAAGTTGAATCAGTTTAAACTATAGTATCAGTAGTATATAAGGGTGTCATCAATGCTATTACAAATATTTGTTTATATTTCATTTGTTCTTACATTATCTTTTCAGAATTGGCTCTGCTCTTAGGTAGAATTTTTTGGTGTGGGATGACAATTTAACTTTGATTTTTCCATAATTTAACCATTTGTCCCTCATTTAAAAAAATGAATTCCTTATTCCACTGATTTGCAGTTTTGCTTTTATAGACAAGTTTGGACAAGTCTGTTTCTTTGATCCATATGCTAATTCTTATATCTTTTCTACACTGCTTTGATTATTATAGCTTTATCATGCATTTTAGCATCTCATGAGGCAAATTCCCCTACAGTGCTTTTCATCACATACTTTTTTTGGCTGATTTGGCTCAATTCTTTTTCAGGATGAAAGCTACATTACTCTGTAGACGCATACAAAGACTAGCTGCTAGTAACTCCCTGGTTTATAGTTTTTCTGTTTTGGAAAGAACATTAAAATAGATAAACTATGTCAAGGGTTCATATTTAAGTAGAAGAATAGACTACATTATTAAGAATGCAAAAATAAGACTTATTTCATAAGCCATAATTTGGATAGTTGAAAAATGACCATAATGGTGAAAAGGTTATCAACCCGTAAAATCTGATTTTTGTGACCCAACATTCATTCTATCAGGTATGCAGAAATAAAATCAGTGTTATACTTGTCCCTCAAAAAATCTTGATTTAATAAAATGGCTACTGATAAGATTTTAAAATTTTACACTTACAAAATACTGACTTATCTAAAGACTAAACACAACAAATTGTGCCTTAATTGTTTATACTAAACATGGTCTTTAATAACACTGAGTAGTTATAAAAGGGAGCTGAAATTCTTTTAATATTAAATATGGCAAATAAAATCTCAAGACTGTTACACATAATTTTAAGATTAGCAAATGTCATTATCATTTATAAGAAAAATTGAATATATTTTATAATTCATTTTCTTATAACTTTTTCCATTTTTAAGAATGTTAGCCTTAGCATCATTGAAATTATCTCTTCCGACGAGAGAGACCTGGGGAGATAGACTCCCACTGTTTAGAGCTTCTGGGGTCCCCCACTGGAGCAGACCTAGTCTTACCCCCAGGTGCCTTCTATTAATACTTTAGTTTAGCTACCTGTGCCCAACTCTGCAGATTTCCATTAGACTCAGGGGCCTGAGCCAAGCCTGGTTTCAGGTTCTCCATATAGTTTAGACATAGACTTTGCAGCCAGACAAGATGAATTCAAAATGCAGATATGTTTTGTTGGGCAAATTACCTAAATGCTCTGAGGCTATTTCTTCATTTATATAATTGGGATAATTTCTACCTCATAGAGCTATGATGAAATAAGATTATACATACATATTTGGTGTATTACCCAGAATATAATAAACACTAAATGCAGCAATTGTCTTTGTTAAATTTCTGAAATATCCCCAATAATTCAAGTAAGGATGCAATGCCTTAGCTGAAAACATATTGTGGGATTAATAAAGAAACTTGGGTGTTGTCTGATTTCAAAACTTTTTTTTTTAGAGGTAGGATCTCACTCTGTTGTCCAGGTTAGAGTGCAGTGGCAAAATCATAGCTCACTGTAACTTTGAACTCCTGGACTCAAGCAATCCTCTCACCTCAGCTTCCTAAGTAGCTAGAACTGCAGGTGCATGCTACCACGCCTGGTTAGGTTTTTTATTTTTTTTGTAGCGATGGAGTCTTGCTATGTTGCCCAAGCTGGTCTTGAACTCCTGGCCTTGGCTTCCCAAAGCACTGGGATTAGAGGTGTGAGCCACCACACCTGGGGTAAAACTGTTTTTATAAGGCATGTAACATTGCTGTTTGTCTTTTCAGTTTTCCTTGGATAATATTTTTTGTTTGTTTTTCCACTTAGTGAACATCCCAAAATAGAATTTTATTTGAAAAACTTTACATCAGCCAAAGATGTCTTGTTTGCCATAAAGGAAGTAGGTTTCAGAGGGGGTAATTCCAATACAGGTAAGTAGACTTTGACACCTGGAATGTAATGTACGAGAGGGTGTCAGTGATCAGATACGTAAAACAGTATTATGCTGCTTTATATGAGCAGATGTGAAATTCCTCCTTCCTGGCACTAAAGTCTTGGCTAGGTCTGCATTTGATCATCTCAGAAATATTCAATTTATGATGGACAATATACCAAAGAGTTGGTATTTCTTATTTTTAAAAACTTAAAGCAGTGTGGATTTATAATCCTTATGCATTGGATTGGCAAGATATCACTTTAGAAAAGTACCTGTTTATAAATACTGAAAAGTGCAGATCAACAGACTTATCTAATGAATACAATGTGGCAGAAAGAGTTAGAGTAGCACTATCGTTGACCCTGAGACATTTCTTGTTCTGAGTCCTTAGGGTACTAATCAATCACCAAGGGGCCAGATAGAGAGCACGTTCACAGGAGCAGGAGTCAGTTTTGTGCTTCTGACTGGTGATTGATGTGCAGTAAGGAAATGTGAGGCTTCTGGGAGGTGGAGGGGGGAAGTAACGTGGGTTGTGAAGACAAAAAATAGGCTTGATAGGTAATTAAACATTCCCATCTGATGCATCTATTATAGAACTGAGTTCTATGTAATTCTTAAATTTAGTGGCATCAAGTTGCTACAGGGAAATAGAGGTGTCATTTGATCAGTGGTAGATGTTGCTCATTTGCTTCTTTTTCAAACCTAGGAAAAGCCTTGAAGCATACCGCTCAGAAATTCTTCACATCAGACGCTGGAGTGAGGAAGGGGATCCCCAAGGTGGCGGTGGTATTTATTGATGGCTGGCCTTCTGATGACATCGAGGAAGCAGGCATTGTGGCCAGAGAGTTTGGTGTCAATGTATTTATAGTTTCTGTGGCCAAACCTATCCCTGAAGAACTGGGAATGGTTCAGGATGTTGCATTTGTTGATAAGGTAAGGTAGTGAGGGATATCTTCTGTTACAGCGAATAGTGATTCGATTTTGGACCTATAAGCATTGTGCTGAATAGCCCATGTCTAGACTGACTTTGAACATTCAAGATTTGTGAATTTTTAAGAAACAGCTTTTGATCCATTTGGATGTCTTTTATGTGTCTCCCTCATTAGGCTGTCTGTCGGAGTAATGGCTTCTTCTCTTACCACATGCCCAACTGGTTTGGCACCACAAAATATGTAAAGCCTCTGGTACAGAAGCTCTGCTCTCACGAGCAAATGATGTGCAGCAAGACCTGTTATAACTCAGTGAACATTGCCTTTCTGATTGATGGCTCCAGTAGTGTTGGTGATAGTAATTTCCGCCTCATGCTGGAATTTGTTTCCAACATAGCCAAGACTTTTGAAATCTCAGACATTGGCGCCAAGATAGCTGCTGTTCAGTTTACTTACGATCAGCGCACAGAATTCAGTTTCACTGACTATAACACCAAAGAGAACGTCCTAGCTGTTATCAGAAACATCCGCTATATGAGTGGTGGAACAGCTACTGGTGATGCCATTTCCTTTACTGTTAGAAACGTGTTTGGGCCCGTGAGGGAGAGCCCCAACAAGAACTTCCTAGTCATTGTCACAGACGGGCAGTCCTATGATGACGTCCGAGGCCCTGCTGCTGCCGCACATGATGCAGGTGAGGTCCTTTGGATGGAGAGGGAACTGGGGAGGGATTCACTGAATTTTAGGAATAAAAACTTATTTATTTTATTGAACAAACACCTGCAGTGTGGCAGTCGTTCTAAAAGCTTCATCCACTATTAACTGACTTAACTGGCAAAGCAGCCCTACTAATCTCATTCTACAGATAAGAAAACAAAACTTTCCCAAAATGACACAGCTAATAAGTGGCAGGGCCAGGATCCAAACCCACGCCCTCTAGCGCCAGAGTCCCAAACTGCCATGAGAACATCATTTATCAAGGAAATGTCACAGGTGTTCACATTTGGCTCAAACTCAGAATATATTCTGAAATAATCAGTTTATCATAACCTACCATGAATCTGCCATTCCATAATTTGTCCTAACTTTTTAGTGAAATTTTCAGCCTGGCATGAGTCTCCTAAGGTCTCCAATAAGACTTCAATCCTATCCCGTCTAAACTTCTTAAGTATTCTTGAGATAATGAAAACACTGGTGTTATAAAAGTGTATAAGAAGGGTTCCTTTCTTCTTCACCCCAACCTTAATATTACTTTTGGCGAAGGCCTAGCTCCTGAAGACATTAGCATAATGTGTTGCTAAGATCAAATAGGCCAGCAAAAATCTGAGGTTCCACTTTCTTGGGACACAACTGAATGACTTAGGAGGGGGAATCAACAACCTTTGATTTTGCTTTTTTCTATACCTTTCACCTCCCTTTCCCTACTCAATTCCTAATGACTTAACTTTTTTCCTTCCTATACATTTATTACTTCTGCTAATGTACTTTTATAAATATTGATGAAATACTTTTTATTAAGGACAGAACTGATAAATGCAATTTAAGCTCCAATCTGTCTTAGAAAAAGCATTCTTTATACATTAACCTATGTTAAGACCTGTTTGCTGTCATGCTCCTTAATACTTAGCTTACTGAACTAATTTATGGTTAACAGGAGTGTATTCAGGCTAAAGTAAATTAAACTTTAGGAGGTTATGCCACACTTGAAAGTTTCATGAAAATGATTCCTAGGTGATAGGGAAAGTTGCAAAAGAAAACAGGGTAGACTTTTGGGGTTAGGTCATAACTGTTTTGTTTTTAAATTGTAATTATATAGTGGGCCTGAGCTACATAATCTGCACTGGAATAGACAACTTAAAAGTAGTGAGGAACACTGAGAGGAGGAAAAAATATTTTGACTTTTTTGCCAAAACTGGGGAGAGATTGGCTGGTGGTGATAAATTATAAATTCTTTCAAGTGACTTTTACATCACCTAAACCTGCTTTGTATCTTGACAACTCTTAGCACTGTATACTGCTAGAAGGGAGATGAAGCCTTAGATACACAGGGGAGCAGCTATATATGAACGCCAAAAATGTTATGGGAAATTTCACCCAGCAGAAGATAGGTGGTAGTCTATACTAAGAATCTTCTAAACGAATACTTCTATAATTGGGATTGAGGTGAATTCCACTAATGTGCTGTCACCTTAACTAAATGTACAGTTGCACTAGAAGCCCTCTAGTAACTCAAGTGAGTGCAGATGGAATGCCTCAATGAAACTGGAAGAAATTACTCCATCTTCATAGAAATCCCTTGCTGGCAGTTTTGTCACCAGATTTTTGGGGGCTTATAAATTAGCAATTTCTGATTATTAGACAGTTAGCCAATATAACCACAAAGATCAAAATGGAAGAAACAAGTTATCATTCACATAGGACTAGTCACCATTTCCCAGACAATGCAACCTTACAAACTTTAACCTTTTACTTACCTCTTGTGCCATTCTTTTTTGTTTTAGTGTACTAGCTCTGACTCTAATCTAGTGTTTAACTGAAGTGATGATAACAGGCAGTCCTTCCTCATGCCAATCTCAGAGGGGAAATTTTCACCATGTATGTTTGATGTAGGATTGGTTTTTCTTTTAAAAAAGATACTCTATTAGGTTAAAGTTTCCTTCTATTCCTAGCTTATTATGTTCTGGCATATGAACTTTCATTAAATATTTTTTTATCAGTAATCATGACTTATCTGTTAATGTGGTGAGTTAACATTGGTCAACACCAGAAGCTTTGCTAGCAAACGTTTTTGCCACTCTCATCACAGTGACTGTAAAAACTTAACAGTTCGGTACAGGGGATTTAAATTTTTAGAAATTACTGGGCAGTTTTCTCTGCAGCTATGTAATGTATAGAAAACATATAGACCCAATTGCATATATAAGCTGGACTTGGTTTTAATTTACTTTAAAATATTTCCATTGTAGGTATCACCATCTTCTCTGTTGGTGTGGCATGGGCACCTCTGGATGACCTAAAAGATATGGCCTCCAAACCGAAGGAGTCACATGCTTTCTTCACAAGAGAATTCACAGGATTAGAACCAATTGTTTCTGATGTCATTAGAGGCATTTGTAGAGATTTCTTAGAATCCCAGCAATAATGGTGACATTTTGACAACTGAATGAAGTATAAGGAGATCTAATGTGTAAACTGTATTCTCATAATACTGAAATAGCATACTAGGATCAGATACAAAACTATTAAATATATCAACAGCTGTTTTAAGCAAATAAGCATTCCTTTAAAGCTACTACATTCTGATTACAATTTATAGTATACTTTAATTGTTCAAAACACTCAGCTGAGGCTTCATAATCATGGCCCTTGGAAACTCAGGAAAGAGGATATACCTTGGATTAAAATGGTAAGAGTTCTAACATGCCTATTAAGTGTACAGATATGCAAATTCCACAGCTCAATAAAATAATCTGATACTTAGACCAAAAACAACATTCCTTCTCTAATCATTCCGTATTGACTAGACAATAAAAAGAGAAGCTTAAGTGGAAAACAGCTCTTTAACATAGTTCAATGTAAGTATTTTGGCCCAAGTGGATGTTTTTTTAAAACCCCATCTACAATAGCTATTACTTCACATACTAAAAAGTACAGATGATATGGGATCATGTATCAAGCTTATTTTGTAGTGTATTTTCATAACTTAAGACTAAAAGTATGACACTGAACAAGATAACAGGATTGCCTGGTATTTTTCTATTTATATCCTTAATTTTATATGTGTATAGATGTATCTGGCTTATACTCTAAAATCGGTCAAGTACTGAAAAAATGTTAAGCTGGCAAAGTTTTTACTTATAAACATTTAGTTTTAAAGAAAAAGACATTTCAAATAACTGCAGGAAAAAATATTGTAGTTTGAATATTTAAAGAATAAAATGGCTAGTGACTTACTGTAAACTGCCTTTTGTTATTACAAGTGTCTCTCCCATGGATATGGTAAAAATTTTATATTCACTAATTCATGTGGAAAGATCAATCTCAATTTTTTAAATCATGCAATAATACCACATATATATGTATTTTTCTTAAATTATCTATTAAATGCCTACTGTTCTGGGTATTACACAAAGCCACTACAAGGTTACACTGTACGAGGTGCTTTTGAGTACCTGCTGCAACAGAAATGTTTTACAATATTTTTACTTCAATGTGCTGTGAAGTTGGTTTCTAAGAAAGGGGAACATCAGAACTTAATATGACTTACATGATTAGCTCACCAAGGCCCCTCCCCACAGAGGTGCTCTATCATCCCATCTTGCCTGTCTTCTCTGAAGACAGGTCCCATCCCACCCCTCATCCACCTCTGCATCCCACCTCCCTTCAGATTTACACTGATCCTGTCTGAAACTGTTTACAACCAGTTGACCTGAAAAAGGTGTTAACTGGTTGGAAAAATACACTCCACTAAATCTTTTCAGTCTAACAATTTTATAGCCCGTGTAAAAGGAATAAAAGGACCATGTGTGGGAGAGGCAGAACTGGAATTGCCTTTGCTACTACATAAAAATTTGTTAAGATGGAGTTTAAGAAGACAACCTCCCTGTTCTCCCTCCTTATAAAAAGCTGCAAATACGATTCAACCACCTAACAAGAATTTTAATTAAACACCAAAAATGGGTTTAACTTAACATGATCTTTCCCCAGTAAAGAGTACAAATTCTCAGGAGTATCACCCCTTGGAAAAGGAAGCTTTAAGGAGAACCCAAGGTCTAGTCACGAGCTCTTTTAATAAAGTTTTTTTTTTTGTTTGTTTATACAGGACAAAGTTTTGAGGAATTTGAGGTAACCTGGGAAGAGCAACAAGAGAGCAGAAATCAGACCTTTAAGTTACTATCAATAATTTTTATAAACAATCAGGATAAGAAGATAAAGTATTTTAAAAAAGATGCATTACAATCCAGCTTCAACAGGCATGCCAAGATTTCAAAAATGCTAGCCCATTTATAACTTTTAGTGCAGTAAATGTGATGTTACTCTGCAGTGGATAACTTAAGTTACTTAGTTTGAAATAATGAGAAAAGTAATATGAATAAAAGGCAGAATATGATTCAATATTGAGGAAAGAAGTCAACATATTATGGTCTGTATACAAAAATATGCTTAAACCTTATGTATAAAGTATTATTTGTCAAATCTACCTAATTTCCCATAAGTCACAAATGGAAGCACACAAATAAAATGAAAATGACATTCTGTTTGCATCCCTTTGGTCTCTTCCAGATTATAGAGAAAAATACAACCAAAGGAGATAAGAGAAAAATAAACATATAATTTTGATTCAAGTCAGTTTTAATACATTCCAAAAGAGGTGAATGTTTATGCATTGCAATAATAACCATAGTTCAGTTAAACAGCAATGTATTGGGTTGGAATAGCTGCCAAAACACTGCTAGCTTTGGAAAAGCTTATTCTTAAATTATTTCAAAACGGAAGAGGAGAAAAGTACTCCTTTTAAATTTATTCATTAGTTGAATTTGTTCAAAATGAATGTTCAGTTCAGAAAAACAAAGTTTTTTTTTAAAGTTCTGAAAAGTTTCAGTATTTCATTAATGATGATTCAAATTGTCACCTCGATTTTTATGGCAGATTAACAAAATTTCTCAATGCATCTACAGTATAATTATTTTTTTTGGCAGGCATTCACATTGAATTTTGCACATAAGTTTTGTAGTGTTTCCTTCTTATTTCTTTTGCAGCTCTCTGCAAAGCAAAAGGATATTACCTTGTTGAAGAAAAGTTTCAACACTGGGAGCCTAGGCTCATGCCTGTAATCCTAGCACTCTGGGAGGCCAAGGTGGGCGGATCGCTCGAGGTCAGGAGTTCGAAGCTAGCCTGAGTAAGAGCGAGACGCCGTCTCCACCAAAAAAAAAAAAAAAAGAAATTAATTGGCCAACTAAAAATATATATTAAAAAAAAAATTAGCCGGGCATGGTGGCACATGCCTGTAGTCCCAGCTACTCGGGAGGCTGAGGCAGTAGGATCCCTTGAGCCTAGGAGTTTGAGGTTGCTGTGAGCTAGGCGGACGCCACGGCACTCTAGCCCGGGCAACAGAGTGAGACTCTGTCTCCAAAAAAAAAAAAAAAAAAGTTTCAAGATATTTACACTTATTATTTATAAGGAAAAATTTTAATTATTATTCAATGCAGTTTATTTCTTGGTTTTTTCGTGGCAACAGGTATGGCTAGATAGGAAAAACACTGTCATTAAGTGAAATTTGGATTTAATAAGTCAAGGGATGTCTAAGAAAATTATTTTAAAACAGCATCTCTGTTTTTTGGGTTTTCTTGGTTATTTTGAATTGCCTAACTTAATAGATTTCTTAAAAAATCCCCAAATGGGGTGAATACTTAGAAAGGCATTCTTTTTTTTTTTTTTTTTTGAGACAGAGTCTCACTCCGTTGCCCGGGCTAGAGTGCTGTGGCATCAGCCTAGCTCACAGCAACCTCAAAGTCCTGGGCTCAAGTGATCTTTCTGCTTCAGCCTCCCGAGTAGCTGGGACTACAGGCATGTGCTACCATGCCCGGCTCATTTTTTCTATGTATTTTAATTGGCCAATTAATTTCTTTTTTTTTTTTTAGTAGAGATGAGGTCTCGCTCTTGCTCAGGCTGGTGGTCTTGAACTCCTGACCTCGAGTGATCCGCCCGCCTTGGCCTCCCAGAGTGCTAGGATTACAGGCTTGAGCCACCACGCCCGGCCTAGAAAGGCATTCTTAATAGTGTTACTGTTCCAATCTTACTAGAATATTAATAAGCAGGCACAAAGTTTAAACAGCATAAAAATGAAGGACTCACTGAGAAATCATCTCCATTTCCTAGTTTAATCATGGAGAATAAAGTATTGCACTTTATTATTCAACACAAAATGATGTAGCCAACAGTAACATACAGGTACACAATTTAATATTTATTTTATGCATTTTATATACATTATTTTTCAACAGCTGTACGTTTGCTATGTGGTACAATCTTAAAAATTTGCTGATTCATAGTTTGTAAAACAAAAACCTTACAAAACTCATCAAAACTCGCAAACTGATCAGAAAAAATTTTTGGAAGACTAGAAAAAATACTGTATTGTCTTAATCATGCATTACACAAACAAAATCTTCAGTTACACCATAAAATTAAGCACATCTAAAAAAATAAAACAGGGATAACTAGTCCAACACAGATTTCTGTATCCTGATTCAACTATTTTTGTATCCTATTTGTAATGCAAATAAAATTTTACTCCAAATATTTTAAACAAGTTAGTTTTGTTCGGAATCATGGTAAACCAAGATACGTATCTTGGGGGGAGCCACCTTGGTTTGTAACTTAAACTATAAAATATTCCATTTTTAGTCTATTTTAGACTATTCAAAGAGTTCCAAAATAGATATACAGGTTCCTTTAGCACATTAATAAAAGGATATAAAGACCAACAAAAAGTGAAATAAATAATAGGCCATTAGCAAGATGGATAATCCTTGATAAATAAACTTGTAAATACAGTAAGATGTACAAAATATCACATAGTGATAGGATGTCAAGATTAGTTTTTTTTTTTTTAAGAGTTCATTTGGAGTACTAAACCCCACTGTTTCATTTTAATACACTTAATAGTCCTTAGTTTATGAAGACATTTATGTGATGATGAAGGTTATTTAGCATCTTTATGAAAGGACTTAGCTGAGCTGTATTAGGCAAAAGGAGGAAAGAAAGTGGTTACAGGGCAGTGGGTCAGTGAGATCTCTGTGTTTTACGGTTGTATAATGCAGAAAAACTTCAATACAATCTTGAGCACTGTTGTGACAGGCTAAATATATAAAAAGACTTATAAAAACTAGAATTTTATCCAAACATTTGTGCAACTAATGCTAAAATATTTTAAGTTAAATTTTCTTTTGTTTTTTTAAAGCAAAATAAGTTTAAAAGGGAATCTGTGTCATTCAACTGATAAACAGAAGATCACTAAGAGATGAAAAAAAGCTACTCTTGGAGCTCACTTCCCCCAACAAGAGCACCACATTCCTAACCCTAAGGCAGCACACAGAGTCCAAAAAAAAAGTCTTTTTGTAAGATCAGACTCCACATTGGCTTAAAGACACCTAAAAAACAGACATACGCTCAGTTCATATCCAGTACAGGCCACAAATACTGGAGTCCTTTTTTTTTTGTCCCACAAAATACAGTAATTACAGTTAAATTAATGAACCTGACATTAAGATGTGATTTCCACTAATTTATGCCTGCCCCAAATAGCCTTCGCCAGGGCAGATCACATGTAGTGTCGTATCAGTAACCTTTTTGATGGCAGTGATGCAGACCCTCTTTCTGTCCAAGAAAACCTTTTGTTATGATGCAAGTTTTTGTTGATTCATACAAATACTTTGGCAAGGGCATCAGCGCCTGCACTGGCTATATATGCTTTTGATGGATGGAAAGCAACATCATAAATTGATTCATCCAATTTCTTCCTATGAGCTGTTATTTCTTGCACACATGTCTTGCTGTCTAAATTCCACAATCTGATGGAACAGTCATGGCCTATAATACAAGAACAAAGCTTGTTACTGAGTTAACAATTCTTTTATAAAGCTTATGGGAAGTACAGGAAATTTAGACTTACTTCCAGACATCAAATAAATTCCGTTAGGATCTACTGCTAGACTTGTAACAGCATCCAAATGAGCTACCATAGAATGGATCATTTTACCTAAATAAAACACAACAGAAGATTAAGTTTTCACAAATACTAACTTGAGAGATCAGAAACTATAATACAATATCAACATAAAATAGACAATCACTATAACATATTTTTTTATTGTGGTAAAATAGACATGACATAAAATTTACCATTTTAACCATTTTGAGAGTGCACAATCCAGGCTTTTAGAACATTCAAAATGTTGTGCAACCATCCCCACTACCTACTTCGTAACATTTTCATCACTGCAAAAGGAAAACTTGTACCCATTCAACAGTCACTCCTCATTTGTTCTCTCACCCAAGCCCCTGGCAACCACTAATCTGTTCTGTCTATAGATTGGCCCAGTCTCGATGTTTCATATAAATGGACTTATACAATATGTGATTTTTGTGTCCAGCTTCTTTCACTTAATATGATGTTTGCAAGATGCACCCACTATAGTAATATTTTCAAAAGAATTTTAATTTGAATGCAGAACTTTCCAGATAATTACTCCTAAAAAAGACATGTGAATTTGAGAGTATCTGATAGATACTGTAAAACATAGTGACAATATGGTTTCACCAAAGGCTTAAGATCATGTAAACTAGAATTAAAATGAAAATATAATCTCTCTTATTAAGAGACGTTAAGATTGTCTTACATACATGGTTAATGAATGATAAATCCACAGAAAATATATTCCTTCCTAAAGATTCTAGTATCAAGTTCATTTATCCTTTGAAACGTCAATCACTTTATATATGTGAAACAAGAAAGGGCGAGGGGGTGAACTATTAATATATCAAATTACTCTGGTTTTCCCCAGATATAAACAAAAACACTGCTCTTGGAAAATGTAATTTAATGAGTATCTTCACTAAAGACTTGGTAAGCAAGTGGAATTCAACAGCAAATTGAAGTTAAAAAAACAAATTGTGAATAAAAGTTGTATTGTGCAAATACTTTGGGGCAAGGGCATCCTGCAATATAAGTTTTTGATGGATGGAAAGCAGTATCATAAATTGCTTCAACTAAGAAGGGAATAAAATAGCAAATACTGACACTTAAAATTTACTCCCCTTTTACTTAGCAATGAGTCTTTATTACTCAAATGTCTGCGATACCTCTAATGAGAGATAGGGGCTTTCAACAAAAATTCTAGCTATAGTCATTTGTCATGCTTTGGGTCCCCCCTCAGGACATTCTACACTGGGACACGAAAGAGGTCTACTTTTATTACTTGTGATGCAGCTATAGCTGTTGACCTGAATGCAAAACCACAACATAATCAAATGTGCAAAACATACTGAGAAAAAAAACCATACAAAGTCTTATCACTTTCTGGCAACACTAATCACCTGAGGACAAAATTTAAAAAGTCTCTTATTTCAAACCACAGTTGTCTGTTTCTCATTAATACTAACATTAATTAACAGAATAATTTTAGAAACTCTTCTCTGCTAGCCTGAGGAATAGAAAAAAATCATTCTGCATACAATCTTTAATTGCTTAGTACAACATAATTCATTTATCAATTCTAGAACCCACTCCTCTCAACATTCATATAAAAGAACCCAGTGTATAAAATGGTTGCCCTCCAAGACAATAATTTCAAAATACTAGGGGTTAAGTACCAAGAATCATTAACTTTTTACCCTGAAAATGTCAAATTTATGACAGTAAGTCTTAATTCATAGATTTGGTTCTGACTTCTTTCCCACGAATGACTGTACTATCTCCTAAAATCAACATGTCTTAAACCAAAAGACTTCTTTTATCCAACACCAGATCTATACATTTAAGGGTGATATAATTTTTCAAGTTTAACTCCAGCCCTCCTTGCCTATATACTAAGTTGACCTTCACCCTGATACCTTAAGTCAATTCAGAGTCAACCATTTTTCTCCACACAGTCACAAAATCACTTGAAAACGTGAGTAATCCCTTCAGATGGACCATGAATAAAGATGTACAATGCTAGACCAAGTTGGATGTTGCACCTTCCACTGGAGATCACAAAGCTGCTGATCCCTCCCAATAACAATCCCTCCTTCACCAATATATACCTGTAGCTTCTCACATTTAACCAATTTCATTTTGGCCCCATGCCTCTGCTAACATCTTCCCCAATAAGACTAATTTTTTCTTCGCATAACTAAGGAAATAGAGTGACATGCAGTCATTCAATTTCCCCTCCCTGGCATCTTAAGTCCTTTTACTGGCCAACTGATATTGTGGGCTTCTATGAAATGGAAAGGAAATAAAGACTGATGTTAAAAAAAAAAAGTGAACTATGGAAGCAAACTGTGTGTCTGAATCCCAACCCAGCAACTTTTATCTGTATAACACTGTACAATTCACTTAAATTCTTTAAGCCTTTTAACTTCATGTGTAAAATGGGGATAATACAGTACTGTATCTACCTTATAGAGTTAAAGAGCAAATGAGTTAACATATAATCAAATAGAACAATGTCTCACAAAGAATAAGCAATATACCACTAGTCTGTAAGCTCCAAGAGGAGAGGACATTTTGTTTTTGTTCACCAAGTATCAAGAACTGTGCCAAGTATATGGTAGACACACAATAATTTTGCTGGATGAATCAGTCCACAACTCATTCAGGAACTTCTTTCTCTTACTCCTGCACATCCCTCACTTGTACCATACCTTCTCCTACAGTCACTCATTACCTAAGTCTTTCAGGAACAGTACAGGCAGCTCAAATTTGTGCTTCTACCAAAAATTTTAAAAACAATGGGCCCTGAAGATCTCTCTGGAATAAAGAGTAGAAATTGAAAATTTTAAATCCCTTAAAGTCAAAGATCTACCATATAGTGAGAAGTGTGACTTGATTAAACTTTCTAAACCAATTTGCAAACCCCTGTTCAACTATTTTTAGTGGTTCCCACAGAATAAATACATCATAAACAAAAACCCAATATTCTTAACCTGGCTCTAAAAAGTCCTCCTCAGTATATTCTAGTTTCCTTCTCCAAACTTATCTTTGGCTTTCCCTATAAGAAACTTTTGTTCCTATCACTGTGTCTCTGCTCAAAATATCCTCTAATCTGGAATTTCCTACTACCTCCTTCTTCACTTAAAAACAAAAAAACTTACCATTCGTTAAAACAAGGCTCAAACACCCACGCTACAGCTATCAAGACTGCTCTATCTAGCAGGGCTCATCTTTTGCGTGTATATACATACACACATACACATACACATATCTATCTATTACCCCAGACACTGTTATCAGGAACCACATTTTACACATGATAGTATCCAGCACAGTATAGAATCCAAAATGCTAAATGTTTTTGTTATTAAAATGATTTACTCATTTAAATATTTACTGAACGAGTTCATAGTACCAATTTCCATGTTTCAGATTCAAAAACTCCAATAAACTTACTATTCATTTTATAAAACAATAGTCTCTTAATAACTCTGGTAACCAGCAACATCAGTTATGGAGGTGGTGTAAGTTTATCACATTTAAATGAGCTACCAATTTTCAAAGAAGGATTTCTTTGAAAATTGAAGACAATTCACAGTTTAATGTAACTCAGTAAGGTGTACTTGTGTGTGTGAGAGAGAGAGACAGAGAGAGAGAGATGGGGGGGAGAGAGAGGGAGAGAGAGAGGGAGAGGGAGAGAGAGGGAGAGAGAAGGAGATGGAGGGAGAGAGAAGGAGATGGAGGGAGAGAGAAGGAGAGAGAGGGAGAGAGAAGGAGAGAGAGGGAGATGGAGGGAGAGAGGGAGAGAGAGAGAGAAGGGAGAGAGAGAGAGAGAAGGGCGAGAGGGAGAGAAGGGGAGGAGGGAGAGAGAGGGAGGGGAGGGAGGGAGAAAGGGAGATATCAATTTAGAAAGAATCTTTCCAATGTTTGGAGCCTATTGCTTCAATGATCTTCACATTAATGGTACTAGACTAGTTAACAGAAAGAATTGGTAGAATTTAGAAACAATCTGAAGGACTATATATACGCTCCTTATTTCTATTATTGAGTAAAATTTTACTAACCAATTTCTTGATTTCTGCTAGTAAAATAGCTCTGTAGACTCAGACTCACCTTTTGCTTTTTTTTTTTTGGAGACAGAGTCTCTCTCTGCTGCCCAGGCTAGAGTGTAGTGGTATCACTGTAGCTTACTACAACCTCCAACTCCTGGACTCAAGCCATCCTCCTGCCTCAGCCTTCCTAGCAGCTGGGATTATAGGCACACACTCAACTACTTTTTCTGTTTTTTTGAAGAGACAGGGTCTCGCTCTTCCTCAGGCCACTCTTGAACTCCTAAGTTCAAGCAGTCCTCCCCACCTTGGCCTCCCAGAGTGCTAGGATTACAGGCATGAGCCACCATGCCCAGCATCACCTTTTGCTTTTGATACAACTACTAAAATTTCTAAACCTCTCCCTACACATGCAAATCTTTAATAATTAATAAAAAGAATCTTTTTAGAAACACAAAGGAAATTACCTCTCTGTTCTTGCAGCAGAGGAAGACATTTAGGCTTCATAAAAATGGTTCAAAGGATTGATTTGATAAGGTGTTGAGAATATCCACATGAATGTGAATCTTATTTCCTGTGCAATAGGTAGACCTGTGAATATTCATTCTGTTCCCAATTTGTTCTATTGAGTTAAAAGGAATCTGTCTATGAAAGTGTTATTTCAACAAAAGTATCTTAATGTAAGACTCTAAAAACTAAAACTCATTGCCATGTCCTAGATAACCTTTAAAGAGAAACCTATAATTCTAGTTCGCTCGCTGTCTTTCTTGATAATTTGTTGCCATGTAATCATGTTGGAATTAACATTGAAGTTTCTTATTTGGAAGCCCTTTAATACTTCAAAACCCTGACTATTTTAGCTTCTTCGCAAAGTAGACTTTTTAGGGGTCAGACTTTTCCTGAAAGAGAACAAGCAATTATTTTATACAGTCATCTACATAATGATGGCTAAAGAGAAGGACCCCCAAAACACAAAATAGCACAACCTATGCCTAAATTAAAATTCTGTTTGACTCCAACACAACCGATATATTTCCTTACAACAAGAAATACAGGGATGATGACAATAAACAATGTCACCATATATAAACTATACCATCATTTGATCCACTGAAAAATAGTTTTAAGAAAATATTTGAAATGCCAAACACCAGAAAGAGACCTCTTCTGCTTTATTTATTCATCATAGAATATGAAGGAAAAAATTTCAAATGGGAGGCTTTATATTTAACATGACATGAAGAAATTATAATAGGTAAGCAAGGTATTATGTATAGTTAACGATAAAACTTAATGTACCTTGTTAAGTGAGCTACATTAAGAAAAGCAAAAATCTGAGTTAAAATGGTTTAACTTGGCAATTTCATCGCCAAAAACTCAACATACCCTATAAAAAAGAACAGCATTTTGATCATATCAAATTTACAGTATTGTTAATATGAAAAGAAGACAAATTTGCTTACCCGTTTTATTGTCAAAAAATTTGATGTGTCTATCTTCATGAGCAGTTATTGTAACAGGAAGCGTGGGATGACTTACTACTCTGTTAATGTGAGTACTGGATTGTAAACCTGAAAAATAAAGACAAACAATACATTAAAATTCAAACCTTTAATTAGAAATTGGATGATGGCTTTTTTAGTCTTGCTAAAATATAAGAATCATCAAAAATTATAAGCTTTTGCATAAAAAAAAAAGTTTGAGAACCAAAGATTCTAGAGCGATCTACTTTTTAAAAAAATACACAATTTATCACATCTTAATATGTATGGTACTAGGCTCGAATTTAGAAAAAATCAAAAGTGTTTTAATGCAGACGCTTAAGATAAGTAGTTTAGAATTTTAAAAGACTCACAATAATTATTTCTAACAGCTCATAAAAACTATAAGCATTTAAAGAAGAAAAATTCGTATGTGCTAATTAGATGTCTGCAAGAAACAACCCCCATCCTACCCACACTGACAAAAACAAAAAAGCAAAGAACTATAATTAATACTCTTTAGAGATGAGAGTTTTTTTCTTTACTACCAAGTCCTTAATTTTTTATTAAATCAGAGATGAGGGCAAACAGGGAAAGATTAAAACAAATGGGAAAAAGATCATCAACATTAATAGAATTTAGATCATTCTTTATGTTATACAAAAACTCTCATATACTAAGCTTAAACACATAAAAAGTATATTTATTTATAATGGGGGAAGAAAAAATAGGGTTGAGGAAACACAAGGAAAGGTACTTCGAAGATAATTTTGGTTTGAGATTTGACCATGGTACCGTGAAAATATTTTATATAATTACAAAACAACTGTTTTTAAAAAAGAAATCACTAAAAAAAATCAAAAGTAAAATTAAACAAATTAACTTAACTATATATCCAACTGGTGGCATAAACACAAAGAAATGAACTACTCCGAGTGACTTTAAAGCATAATCATTAGGATTATATATCCCTAGTGGAATATACCCTAAGTATAAATCATTATCAATAATTCAACTTTTGCTGGTGATTTTATTTCTGAAATGATTATGTGTATACTGTAGGATAAATCAAATAAGAAACAATGATGATTTTTTGAGAACCAAGATAAATCTGAATTTGAAACATTTTACTTTTAAAAAAATGTATTATTTCCTAGCTCTGTCCATTGAAAAACAGTGAATGACCCAGGAGCCATGAAGACCATGAGGAGCAACCCAATATCCTAGTTTCCAGACTGTCGTATCTAAATGCCATTCCCCACTAAAAGAAACCACAATTCCTTAGAGAAATAGCTGATTGCAGATCTGGGACACAAAATGAACAAGATGAACCCAGAGCATCTTGCCATATCAGAAAGCATAACTATCAACTACCATGGTAATATCAAAAGGACTCAGGAACCAACCTGAATAAGCCCCACGGGCCAAAATGAGACAATCTGAGCAGAAATAAAGATAATACCTGCAATAAACTGAAATACATTTATATTCACGAGAGATTATGATGATACCAAAAACAATCAAAAGACTCTCGGTTATCTTTGGAGGATATACTACTGAACCACTTCATTATTTTGAAAAGTGGTAAATAAAGGGGGGAATCAATCACTTACCTTGCCTTTCCTTAACAAACACTAACTCCAAGGTAATCAAATTATTGATGAGGATGGTCCTTTTTACAGAAATATTCTAGTTAATAAATGGAGGAGGACCAATAGAATTAGAAAATCATTTTTCAACAGTAAATGAATTAATGGACCCAGACACTGATCAAGACTGAAAACATCATGGCCAAGCATAGTGGCGCACACCTGTAGTATCAGCTAGTCAGGAGGCTAAGGCAGGAGGATCGCCTGAGCCCAGTAGTCAGACGTTGCAGTGAGCTAAGATGATGCCACTGCACTCTACCTGTGGTAATAGAGAAAGACTCTGTCTCAAAAAGAAAAAAAATCACAAAAAGATAAGCAACCAGAAAATATTTACTTCTGGCAAAAATTCACAAATTACCTATGAAGTAGTCTTGCCAAAAACATTTAGACATCTAAAAAAGAAGAAAAATGTTGCACCTGAATTTGAATAAGCCTCTAGATCTATAATCAATTCACAGGAAATAGAGGAGCAGATTAAATGACACAAGGATGCAAGCAGCAAAAACCAGACTGTGGGAAACTTAAGACAAACTAGCCAACTTCTTCCATTAAAATAAAAAGCAAGGAAAATAAAAGAGATGGAGGGGGAATCTACGGATTAAGAGAGATCTGAGAGACCTATAAACCAATCATAACAAATGGATCTTACTTGTAAACTGTAAAACATATACCACATATCAACATTTACAGTCCTGGGCATTTACAGAAAATTACTGAAGATGAATGAAGAGTACATCAGGTTCATTATATTATTTTGTGTACTTTCATAAGAATTCCCATAAAAAGTTTTAAATTATTTCCTTTGCTTTCACCTTCACATTGTTCTACTCACTCCTCTTTCCCCATACCCACCCCCAAGCTTTTAAGCATAATTTAAGGAAATAGAATAATGTAAATAAGTACAACTGTAATATAATGAAACTAATTATTTTGCCATCCTAAATGTAAACAGTCAAAATATCAAATTAGCTAAAAGATGTTGATCTTGCATTGTGTAATAATCCTTAAGATTTCAAAGGAACTCATGAAAACTTACCAGAATCTATCTGTGATGAAAGCATCACCAATGACTGTGATGTTTCTAAATCATAAATTACTGCACTACCGGTGTTGAAAGAGGTCACCATATGAGCTGGATCACAACCTATAAAGTCAACTGACGTAGGTATTCCATGCTCTAAAAGGAACCCAAAGAGATAACAGTGTAAACACAGTAATTCTGAAATCTCCCCTTTTCTAATAAGAAAAAGGAATTCAAATGTTCTTAAAATGTTAACAATGAAAAAAGATACAATTGTGTCATGATGGTGAGCTAAGAAACAAATTTTCTTTAACTATTTAAAAGGGTTTTATTTGTAACATTCTATTCAACATTATAAGAAAAAAATAACTAGAGAAGTCTTAAAGTAAGAGTAGCTACATGCAAAAGTTGTTTGTTCTCTGTATTTTCTAAGAGAGAAAAAAGTACTAGGTCAGTCTTTTGGCCCACTTGCCAATTATATTTCTTACTGTAAAATGATAAATTAGCATTCTCACATCATTATTTTGGGAAACTGTTAACCTATCAGAGATCTGTAAGTCTTATCAAGTAGCTAATGCAAGTCAAATTTTTGGATCTATGACAATGAAGTTTGGACTCTAGAATCCCCTGATGTAGTACTACCTCCCCTAAAGTGGCCTGAGCAGTAATTTCTCTCTTTAATATATTAGATTAAATTTAACCAGCCAGATCAATGCACAATTAGATGAAGTCTAGAGCCAAGCAATTAATTATCTGAATGAAGCAAGAAACAAGTATCTAAATGAATTTTTACCTCTAAAATTTGGGTAATTGAAAAATTAGCAGAATGACTAAGGTGCCTAAAAAAGACACAAAATTAAGCATTTACTACTCAACTAAAATATATGAAAACAATACATATTTTTAATGCCAATAAAAGGTCTGATTAAAAAATAGATGACTTGGAAAATAAAACTATATACAGCTATACATACACACACATATATATATACACACACACACACACACACACACCCCCTTAAAAAGGTAAACTGGTTAAAGCCTTCTTTGATAGGAAAAGATCTGAAATAATTAAAGTAACCCAATCTGTATTTCCCAGATAAGGGTGCTATTTCAATGATTATGGCTGGATTACCCAACCAGTCTGCTCAGAAAAACCATACATGGCTTACAAGTATGCTTGAGACTGCAATCCTTTCAGTTTTTGTGAGTAGTCACCTGGAGCAGGTAGAGTGCCTTCTGTTGTCCCTGGGTACCCTTAATTTGTGTGACCCACCGTTATACACAAATTGTTGTATTTTTTAAACGGAACATGAAAAAGGTCAAAAAACACCAAGCTACAGAATATAGCTGCAAAGCATTACAAATAAAAAATGACTAGGAATAAAAAGTATCACAAGTTTAATAAAATTCTTTTAATATATCTCTTTGGAGCACTAAAGAAATCAATTACTTTGTCCTTTTTATCTTCCAAATTAAAAAAAAAATAGCTTCTCATATAGAAGCAAAATTTACTTACTTTTGTCTCCATTGTAAGTGCAAATACATGGCAACTTTTCTTGTGGATTCCATAACCTAACAGTGCCATCTGCTGAACAAGACAGTAATTGATTTTTTATGCCACTATAAGCAAGACTCCAGACTGCATCTGTATGAGCAACTAAAGTGCCAGCTAGAACATTTGGCTCTGGGAAGAAACAAACAAACAAAAAATTAGCTAAAGGAAATGCTTTAGTACATAAAGATAAATTACCATATATTAAGTATAAAGAATGCAAATAAAGGCCACAAGAAGATAAACCCAAATGGACACAGTGGCTACTACTAAGTGCTGGGACCTATTTTTATCCTACCCTTTCATCTAATACTTTTCTGTATTTTCATAATTTTCTATAAGGAACAGATACTTAAAAAAAACTTTACTGAGATATAGATATTAATATAATTTACACACCATACAACTCACTCATTTAAAGTGTACAACTCAATGGTTTTTATTATGTTTGCAGAACTGTGCAACCATCACCACAATCAATTTCAGGATACTTTCATCACTCATTAGCCACTTTTCCCCTAATTCTCCCTCCCCACCTTTCCACAGCTCCAGGCAAACACTCAACTAATCTATTCTGTCTCTATAGATATGCTTATTCTGAACATTTTTTATTTTTGTCTCTGATCCTTGATTCAGGATATTCTGAAAATTTTATATAAATCAAATCATACAATAAGTGGCCTTTTGTGACTGGCTTCCTTCACTTAGCATGACATTTTCAACGTTTATCCATGTTGTAGCATTCATCAGCACTCCATTTCTTTTTAGTGCCAAATAATATTCCATTATATGGATATACCACATTTTATTTGTCCATTTATCAACTGATGAACATGTGATAGCTAATAACACTGAGCATCATTTGTCTGACAATCCTGTTTTTCCAGTAAACACCTCCCATTTCCCTTGAATAATATTTCTTAGCCTCTCCACTATTCTCAGTTTCCAATCTCTCTTCCTTACAAATGATTATGCCTTATACTTCAGTAAGAAAATACAGCATTCAAATAGGAACCCCTCCCCATCTTCTTGCCACCCAATTTATAAATCATTAAAGCCATCTTCTCCTAGCTTCCAGATACAAGTAAGGAATGTATCCTTCTACAGAAATCAAAGCCTAATTCCTTGAGATGTATTGTGAATTCCATTCAACTCATTAACTTGCTTTCATGTTTATTGTTTTCATATATCTATGTCCCAGAATCTCTGAACTTGAACAAAAAAAACTTCATTAAACATATTCCACCATGCTTCTGCCAAACAGTAGAAAAGCATATTGAGTAAACATGCTTTTTACCTTCTGTTTCCTCTTCAAGTCAATCCAATACGGTTTCTGATACCATTACCACACCAAAACAACCCTTGCTAAGATCACCAATAATGACTTCTATTCCATCAAATGCAATATTTTGATGATACAAACTTTTTTTTTTTGGTCGTTGTTCACATCATACTGCTTTTTATCCATACAGTCTGACTTATCTGTTATAAGGTTATCCAGAGGTCCCTTCATCCTCTGGTTTTAGCCCAAGTGTCTAATCTCTGTCTGGCCAAGACCAAGGTATTTGCCATCTTACCAAAAGGAACCTTTCTATCCTGGTATTAGACCTCTCAGCAACATGTGAAAGTACACAATGCTTCCTTCTCAAAATGGTTTCTTCTTTGGTATGCTTCTATGATTCCATACTCTTTTGCACTTTTTCCTATCTCCTGGGGGGTCACAACTTTTCAGTGTCCCTTTGTTGGCTCTCTTGCTGTAGCCACCCTTCTAATGTCAGAGTTACTGAGGACTTTTGTCCCAGATTGTCTTCTCTTCTTACCCTACACAACACACTCTCCCTATGTTTTAACATCCATTATCACAGCTTGAAGTACTGATATAGAGAAGACTCTTCATACTTTTATCTCCAACCCAGGTCTCGTTGAGCTCCATATTTGTATATTACCTACCTGATACTGCCACCTCTGAACATGCCTAAAATCCAACTTACCATCTTAAATCTCCTCACACCTGTTCTGCCCTCATTTCAATAAATGCTACCATCACATACTCAGCTGCTCGTGTCAAAAACCCAGGATTGGTGTTGAAAATGTTCTGAAATCAGATAGTGGTGATGGTTGGTTGCACAACCTTATGAACATAGTAAAAACTACTGAATTGCATACTTTAAAAGGGTGAATTTTATGGTAACTTATATCTCAATAAAGCTATTAAAAATACATAACCAAATCAAGCATCACTTACCTATCACTTTCATCTACTCAATATAATTTATAAATAAATCCTGTCTATTCTACCATACTTCCCTAATCTATCTTAAAACCACTTCCCTCTAACTGCTCTGGTACCACCAGTCTTATCTTGGCAACATCATCTATCACCTAGTCTACTGGATTACTACATCATAGCAACCTCCCATTTGGTATTTCTGTTTCCACTCTTCCCAATCCAATATATTCTCCTCACAACAGTCACAGTCATCTTTCTAAACCTTGCATTTATCAGGTCACTTACTGGCTTAAAACTCTTTACTGAAATCTCCTTTTTAGTTAGTCTTCAGATTTTGGCTTAGATGTCACTATTTTAGATAGACATTTCCTGACTACTTATCCAAAGGGTTCTGGCTGTCACTTTCTTTCACAGAATTTGATCTTATCATTTATCACAAATTGTGACCACAGACCCCATCTCCTTACTTATTTAACGTCTATTTTTCCCATTAGACTAAATTATTTTTTGACTTAGTGTTTACCACTGTGCGTGACAAACACAGGCACCAAGTATGTGTTAAATAAAAAGAACTAAGAGCTCATAAACATTTTGTTTTTTTTTTTTTTATAATCAGGGACAATACCCTTATAAATTTATCTGAACACACACAGGTAGGTAATTCTGTAGGACAGATTTCTAAAAGCTTCATTTGTAAGTCAAAGAGTTTTTTTTTCCTGTTTTGAAATTAAAGAATTTTTTGGTCTCCAAAAGTTGATTTACACCCTTACTGTCCTGTCCCTCTTTGTTTCCACTGTTTTTTGCTTAATATTTTTGAACTATATAAGCTATTTAAGTTTAAAAATTTGTTAATTAGATAATATTTTGTTTCCTTCTTTCAGTACTGAAATTAATTGATAATTCAATTAATACAGACTAATATACTTTTTTTGGACAATAGAGAACAAGTTTAATGACTCACAGTATGACATTTCCTAATTTTTCTCTTTAACAAAACACATTATTAGCAAATGGAAGAACTAAATGAGAAAACTAACATATGTTTAAACAATCTTATAATAATATTTGAGGTATTTAGTTTTGTCAGCTCCATTCACCCCAAAAATACATTTTGATCCTTTTACTTACCATATGTATCATATGGATCCACATTAGGACTAGGCATATTCCACCACTGGATGGTTGCATCAATACCACCACTAAAACACTGTTCTCCATTAGAACTAATAGCTAATGACAGAACAGGACCACTATTATAGGAAGAGAAGAAAAATAATTACTTACAAATCTTAAGAAACTCAAATCCCCATTCCTCTGTGGCTGAATTTATGTGACATCTAGAAACTGTTCTAGGAGAACGCGTATATACATTTGAAAAATGCTATTATATTCATATTATTACTAATTATTAAACAGATATTTAATGAATATGTCTTTTCTAATATAAAATAATCACTGAGAAAATTATAAGGTTTGAGGATTAATAACAGTTAATAATTATGGTTGTTAATTAAGCACCAATTCAATAAAACTTACATGTGGGCCCTAAATGTGTAGATGGGCTCTACATCTAAAGAGGCACTCCTAAAAGAGGGGGAAAAAGGGCGGGGAAAGAGAAGACAATAATCATAAATCACTGGTCGATATTAAAGAGTAGCTAGATCAACTGTGTACATAAAAAATATGTGACAATAAAGAGGAACAATTACTTATATTAGCAAAATTGGAACAAAAAAACTAGGTTAACATTAATATACTTGCTTTTTGGCAGGAACGGTTTTTTGCAAATTCCAAAGTTTCAGGGTATGGTCCTCAGAAGCAGTAACCAGCACAGGTTCTACAGGATGAAAAGCTAATGCCCGTACTCCATCAAAATGGCTACGTAGCGTATACTTGGGGTTCCATGTCTTTCGAAAGGCATCTTTATTGGCAGGCAACTAAAAAGAAAAAGTGCAATATTTAGTGGTAAAAATAGTAAATTGGTAGGCATGTGGAGTTTTTGTTTGTTTCTTTTTGGTGCGTTTAACACATATATTTAAAACTGTTTTGCTAAAATGTCCAGTGGAAATTTAATGTACCTTAAAAACTTTATAACAAATCTTTATCATTTAATAACTCAGAAGAATAACTTCATTAACCTTACAAATACCTAGATCGAACAAAGAGTTCCTTAATCTGATTTTACCCTAATTATGAAGCAAAACCTAAAGCTCCTATTAAATGTCAAATGAGGACAAAACAACTACCACTGCTGCAATATTCTACATGAAAACAAAAAAACTTAAATAAAAATGATTACCACATACCAAAGGGTATAGTATTAACAGTACAGTTGTCATTCAGGAAAGTTTATCATGTGAAATTTTAAAGGCAACAAGTTAAGATACTTTCTAAAAGTCTGAACTAAAGATCCTTTTAAGATTGTTTTTATCCCACTTTTGTAATTCTTGATACTGATTAAAGTTAATCTTTTTACCTTCATTGCTTCATCTGTAAAGATAGGCTGTAAAACCACTTTAAAGTAGTCAAAAGTTTACTAGAATTTAGTTGCTTGTATACTTTAAAAAATATTAATGAGAATAATCCAGCCCACCAACGGCTGTCTCTAAAAAGCATGCAACATAAGTAAAAAATGTAGAAAAAGAAATTCATTATAAAAAGAAAAAAATTAACTTGCTGAAAAACTGCAATTATCATAAAAATCTAAACAAATATAGTTAACTCTCAATTGAGTGTTAAATGTCTAGAAAAAATTACATCCAAGACACGTTTCACCTCAAACACTGGCTTTCCCATCCCTTCCATCCTTTCCCCATTCCTCAAATGAAGGTGTTAAGTATTCAGGAAATGATGCAAGCTAACTTTAACAATACCATTAAGAAAATAAAAGTTCAAAAATAAAACATGCTTTTTAAGAAGTATTCTAAAGACAAATAAATGATTCAGGTTATCTATTTTTTTTCTTGTTAACACCAAAATATGGCTTCATTTGAGATAATTGAGAGTTGACTACTCAAGACTTATTTATTGACCAATATGTTAAGGCAATCATATCCCAAACGTCTAACTACTCCACCAAAATACCTAAGAAAAATTTAAACACCACAAAGAAAGCAGTTATAAAAGAAAAACTACATGTCACTTCAAATCAACACAATGGCACACTTAAACTTATCTTTTCCATGCATCTTGACATTAATTCTCTTTTATAAGTGATTCCAAAAAATAAGGAGCCTTCTATTAAATCATTAAAAAATTAAAAATAAAACTGCACTTACATCATAACTATAGTCTGCATCATTTGTTACCGTCAAGTCTGCAAGGTCTCCAAGGCCCAGTACACTTAACAAAACATCATCAGAACCCATAATAAATGACTTGCCTCCTCCAGATGGAAACGTTATTGGTTCAGCTATAAAGAACAAAACCGCTTCTTAAATGCTGAAAAATCATACAGTACAAGACAATATTGTGGGGGAAATTTAAGCACTTAACAGTTACAATATGCAGTAATATAATTAATTTTTTTATTTCCCACTTCTACTCAAAAAATCCTACTAGTGAACAGTACCAAACAAATGTGTTACAACTACAATGTAGTAATCTTCCATAAATCAAATGTGCACTACATATATTATTCTGCGGTAGGTAGGTGGTAGGGCACAAAAGCTTTGTGTATTTAAATCTCTTATCACTTCAGTACAATTGTAACTATAGTTTACATGTTAAGTAAGAAATAGGTCAAATTCTGATTAAATAATGGAGTTATGTATCAAGATTTCAGCTATTTCTGGGGAAAAACTTCTACTGTTGACCTCAGAGTGGCTCATACAGTATTTTAAAAATATAATAGGTTGTTGCTTTTGTTTTCTAAAGAAGTCTTTTTGTTCTCTAAAGAAGTGCTAGGCATTCTAGTGTCTGGTAAAAAATAATATACTCAAATATAAATGGTTTTCAAATAGTCTGCTATATTGTTTCAGTTCACTGGAAAGAAGCCTTAATTTTCAGATGCCTTAAGTAACAGCAATCCAATGGTCTAGAAAAAAAGGGCAGTTTTACCACCAATATCAGTTTCCTTTAATATAAAAAGTTAATCCATGCTATCTTCAGAATCCCTTCTAGGTTTAAAGCTCTCACTGTAATTTATATTTTAATGCCCCCCTTTATTTACTTTGACACCTCTAAAATGAAGTAACTAATCTATTATCAACTACCTACAGAACTTTAAGTTTCCGATCAGAATTACTTGCCATTTCAATTTAAAACTACACTCGGGTGAAAGTTTTCTTTTACTTTTCTCATCTATACTATGTGTATATTATAGCTTTCCATGTTAATATCAGCAGCTCCAACTAAATTACTGAAAATGTTTTTTCTCTACACATACTATTCCCCAATTAAACTCTGCCATAATTGAATGACTGACTACACTCTACAGATTTTGCTGTAACAGCCATAGCATAAGCAATAACCCTTAATACATTTTAAAAGCATGCTTTGAAAGCAAAATTTTAACATTAAGATGCAAGAGAGACATACTCAAGTCATTTTAACGCAAAACAACTCAACATAACAAAACATACTTAAAATTCATGAACAAATTTTTAAAAACATACAAAAACCTCAAGCTAATTAGCAATTTTGAAAAGTTCCTATGAAAAAATGATATAAATTTAATATGCTACAGCAAACAAGTATAAATAAAACTTGACAGTCATCATTAAAACTATTGAAAATAATTGAGTATAATTTATATATACTATGACAAAAGTAAAACTCATCTTTATTTTGAGTATCTCGTTTTTATTATTTTATCCTACATCAAAGTAAGCTATATAATTTTTGACTCAGGATCCTAAAATGAAGTTGATTCAGCAATTGATCTACAGCAAATCTGAAAGCATATGAAAGAAAATATATACATAGGGATACTGAATAGTAGTATTTAATTAATCTCTAAATGATTATACTTATAGAATCTGAACAATCTGTAGCACTCATCTTTCCTACCAATATCTAGTGTGCAGTTTTTGGTAACATCAGAAGCAACTAAGAATGAAAAAATCAATACTTTACAATTATGTTTAAGAACAATTATCTAAAAGTCATTAGATGATATTTACTCAAAGCAGTTTTTGTCAGGACAAAGAAATATTTTTTTCTTTAAGCTTGTAATTTGTTTCTAATTGGAACAAAATGTCACTAATTCCTCCCACTCGAAATCATACAAAAGTTCACTAACACAAATCTTAATAAAAGTCCAATAAAGTAACTTTAACATAACAAATTGTTTAATATTTCTACATCATCTTTTTGCAAGAATACTTCTGATCAGCCACTGACCAATTTAGGGGCAGGTGAAGGGAAGTATGTGGACAATATTAGCTAGTTTTCCTGCAGTTTTAGATTGGCTGTGTTTAACAAAAAATTGGTATACTCATTTCTAATTAATCATATGACTACATTTCTATCCTTTATATAAACATCTACATGTAGCAAGCTATGTTTACTCAAAATTTATTTACATACATATGTGCAAAAAAGCTTTTAAGCTATTAGTTCTACTTTTCCTATCACTGATCACTGTGGCTTACGTTAATCACAGTAGGTACTCAATATGTCATTGGTTCTCTGCAGAGGGAATTAATTTCTCTTCTACAAGTTCATTTTATTAACATCTATATAATTCCCTATAGCACATGGTTACACAAACATAAAAATGTCATAAGCAATTCAAAGAAAAATATAATTATTAAAAGTAGTTTTTAATTTAATGATGGAAATTATAATACTTTTTATCAGGTAGCCAAAGAGATTTCATCAAGCAATGTAAGAATACTAGTATCATGGGTCTATGAAATGGGATCTTATAACAAGGTTCATTTCATACTTCTATAACTAACCTTCCTTTTTATGGGCACTATGACTAAGGAAACCTGCAGCTCACATATCAAACTTCTCCTTTCTCTTCCAATTTTGTCAAACCTAAAGGGTATAGTCTAGTAACTCATTCTATTTATGCCAGAGGCAACATGCTATGTCTTAAGTCTTTACTAACAATAGTCTGAAAGGTCGTAATGTAGAAGTAACTCTCCTAGAAAACAGACATTTATTTGTTCTTTATAAAATGAGGTATAACATGGACTTCAAAAGGAAAGCATGGGCCGGGAACGGTGGCTCACGCCTGTAATCCTAGCACTCTGGGAGGCCAAAGCAGGAGGGTAGTTTGAGCTCAGCAGTTCAAGCCCAGCCTCAGCAAGAGCGAGACCCCCGTCTCTACTGAAAATAGAAGAAATTAGCTGGACAACTAAAAACATATACAAAAAATTAGCTGGGCATGGTGGCGCATGCCTGTAGTCCCAGCTACTCGGGAGGCTGAGACAGAAGGATCGCTTGAGCCCAGGAGTTTGAGGTTGCTATCAGCTAGGCTGACGCCATGGCACTCTAGCTCGGGCAACAGAGCCAGACTCTGTATCCAAAAAGAAAAAACTAAAAAAAAAGGAAAGCATGAAGTTGGGGGTTGCCACTGAAAACAAGAGCTTATGAACTCCAATATTTTCCTTCTTAGCTTGAAGCTAAACTCAAATCTCTTCAAATAACAAATTCTATTAAGATTTACCCTTTGAAAAGTATAATGAAGTTCACACTTATCAAATCTCCCCATCCCCCTGCCCCATCCTCCTCCTACCATTAAGAAAGAGATGATTGCATTTTTCTTTACATTTTTTCTTTAAACCACACACATACACATAAATACACACAGAGAGCTCTAAATTGGTTTTTGTTAAGAGTGGGCCTTGACTGGCCTTTTCCATAAATCACTGGTTTGAAACATTTAAAATGGTCCATACTGCAAGTATGGCTTTGCCTTAAACTGTAAAACGTACAGTTTAAATGTACATTAATTACAAAAATTTTAGCAAGTTATACATGCATTATTTGGTAAAACAGACCAAAGCTAAAGAAATTAAGTTGCTACTAAATGCATAAAATGAAAAATAAAGAAGCTGGTATGTATATTTTAGAAAATACTTTTCAAGTAAAACAGGAAAAAAGCTCAATAGGGTACATGAGATCCACAAAAATTAACAGACACTATTTTCCTTTTCATTCATTTTACTTTGGTTTTATTATTTTAGTGATTTTTTTAAAATCTTTTCTCAAATTTTCTTACAGATTAAGGTGAGTGGTAAAGGTAAGGTTAATGAAGGTGAGGGAATATAAAATTGTTTTACTTTAACTGTAAGGAGAATGTGCTACTAGAGAAATCTTAAAGGGTATTTAAAATTTTTTGCCTAGGACATCAATCCCCTTACACAGCAAAGGCAGAAACATCAATGAAATTCAATCTATATGCCAAATTATTAGATAAGGAACTCTCTTATATCTTATACATTACAATAATATTTGGTTAAAAATCAGATTCACTACTTGAAATTATAACAAACTAGAACTAGAATAAACTATTCAAGTGTATCTTCAGCTAAAAACAACTTTGGAAAAAATGCTTAAGTAGTACATTCATTTCCTACATATTTCTGATTTGGGCAAATATTAGAAAATTCATTAGTAGGTAGTATATAGTTGCTACCAGGTTAAAGAATAATGATGTTGCCTTACTCTAAAATGATTAAATTAGGCAACAGTCACATATTTTTAGAATATATGTAATGTTTCAAGCACAATGACTGACACTTGTAGTTGCCTCCTAGTAAGTGCTGGTTATTACTAGTTGTTAAATTTAGATAATATGACAGAGTGAGTATTTTATTCTACATGTATTTAGAGGTTTTTTTTGTAAATTACTATTTTCCTGTTACTAGATCTGTAAGTTAAAGGTAGATTTAAGAAAAGTACTATGAATTAACCTATGACGGAAACTCCACCTAACATTAAAAACAACAAAATATAAAGAAATGGAAGCCCTCAATTTCAAAATCCCTAAGACAATTACAATAAGAGCTTGCCCAACACCTTCTCTGAAGATCATATAAAATGATCCTCAATATTTTAAACAGCATCAAATTTGCAATATTAAAATGTGATTTGGAGTTAAGGCCTTCTGCAATGTAAATAAACACGGTAGCTAAATTTTTGTACCTTCCTCTGCTCTTGCACCTTCATGATCAGTCATTCTAGTAGAGGCTGACCTAGACTGATTAATGATTCCTGAAGAGATGTGGGGCAGCTCATCATCTCCCAGATCAGCTATCATGTCGTAGAGTTTTGTCCTGTTGACCCCTGTAAATTAATGTCAGCAGTAGAGGTTCATTTAATGGCTACCGCCTGACTTGCCAGCAGCCTTCAAAACCAATTTATTAACAAAACAGGCTATTAAAATATCAGATAATTAAAGATGTCTTCAATTTTCCACACCACCCCCCAAAACACAGTAAGAGTTTAAATATTTAAAACAGTCACAATTTCTGTAGAGAGATATATGTATCTCTGCTGTATATTTTAAACAGAAAGGGGGGTGGTGAGGGAGCTGGGGAGGCAGGCTTCTCAACCAAAGTTCCATAAGCTCAGAGACACAGAAGGTACCATTAAAACAGAAAAATGTTGGTGTTTATGGTTAATGTTTACCAGTGTAAAGAATAAAACAGGGGCTTTTCAACTTATTTCACTGTTGTAAAAAAGTTAACAAAGGAATAAGTACAAACGATTTTTATGAGGGTGCAACAAACAATTAACTTTACCTGGTGTTTCCATGGATATTTTCCTGCCACATTAGCACACATTTGTCATTAGCAAATCAACTGTAATTTCTCTCAAAATGTTTTTTTTACTTTCCCCAAATTTGAAATCTCTAATTTACCCATGAGCTCTCTGAATTTCTCGTAATGACATGAAAAGTCAACAGTCACAGGCCACAAATTCAAGGGGAGAATTTCAGCTGCTGCCTGGATAATTCAAAATATACAAAACACAAAAGCTTCTGCAGTATGGTGGAATATTCTTTACCTTTGAACTTCAGAAATAGCAGAATCATTTATTTCCAACCATGTATTTTGAAAGAAATTTTAGTTTTAAGCATGTAAAAAAAAAAAATTGAAAAAAAGAACATGCTTTATAATATAAAATAAAACAATTTAAAAAGGCATACCTAAGGTCAAACATTATGACTTTATATTCACTAATGTCAACTTTAATGGAATAGACTGGTATATAATTATTAAATACTAGGTTTACTGTGGCTATTTGAGTGTTAGTAACTCTGGGAACTATCATTTACCCATGCTATGTATCCTTAACAGAATGTTAGGCAATGAGATGGTAAAACTTAATGGAAATAGGTAGAATCTTAGTTATTAGTTCTAATTTACAGTAATCCCTAACTTCTTAGTAATGTTTAAATAACTCTACTCCTGGATTATGTAATATGTCAGGTAGTCTGAATCTTCTAAAATGGTTATAATGGAGAAACTTGGTGTTACCTGAGGATTTTCCCCCAACAGTGAAGTAACTATAAACAAACTCTCTAATGAACGAAAAACTGCCAATTGGATGTTCAGCCATCAGTTAAATTCAACATGAAAGAAAATATAATTCTTTCTTACAAAATAGCTTCCTTTTATAACTTTCCCAATTGTATGACTACACCACCATTGATTTAGTTTGTTTTTTAAATTCTCCAACCACATCTTAACAATTTCTCTTCTATCTGTAAAATAAGGGGGCAAAAAGGCTGTTTTTCTTCCCAAAAAATCCTCCTTCAAAGTATTCCTCAGGCTAATCTCTTTCTCTCTATTGACTTTATTCTAATTACAGCTTTCATTCTCATGAATTACTGTAATAGATTTCTACTTGTTTTTTCTATCTCCAAGCTCCATTTGCCTTCAATCACATTTGAATACTACAACTAATTTTCCAAAATTATCACATTTATTATATCAGCCCTTGCTCAGAAACCACAAGTGGTACTTCAACACTCTTTTGATCAAGGTTAACTAAAATCTTGCACTTAACCTTGCATGTGCTTCATGATCTGATCCTATTTTTTCTATCCAATCTTATCCACAATATAAATCTACTTAATTTTCCAGTCAAAGCAGTTTCCGTATAGTACCAATGTTCACCAAGGTTATTTCTGCCATTTTGTCAAATTTGTCCTCCTCTTCTGCAGAAAGTTGAAAATACTGTCCCCATCCACAAGTTCCTCTCTTCTAACATCACTTTAGTCTATCTTAATTCTATCTACTTTCCTTCAAACCAGTTGCATCTCCTCTGTAAAGCTTTTGTTGGTCTGTCCCTGCACTCTTATTCTACTAGTGTGTACCATAAAATTTGACCTCATCAAATATTATCTTGTAAATAATTTCATTATATGACAGCTAATGTGAAACATAATAAAGGCTTAACAGAAAGCTTTGTTGTTAGAGATAATGTGAAGTCATAATCTTCCTGTACACATGAACTGGGAGACATAGACAGGAAGTAAAGTAGGAGACAATATGAAAGTTATTGTTCAAACGGAGAATCCTAAATCATATAATAATTATTATCACTCGCATACTACAGCCAAACTTTAGTCTTTGTGTGGCCTAATGCCCAGTTTAGGAAAAGATGGAACTTCCCTGCTTTAATACTAGTTTTGTAAGAGCTGCCAAAAGAAGAAAGCAGATTTCATAACCAGAAATCAGTCTTTGCTCTACTTTGTTGAGCATCTTTTAACTGCAAATTTAATTCTCCATTTTGTTTCTAAGCCTATTCAATAATCTAAGAAATGCAACATAACAATTTCAAATGAAAAATTTTAAATCTTATTAGCAATAATGAAAAATTATTATGGTGTCAAGTGTAACAGAATATTAGACATAATACTAATACCAATATTTAAAGGCATATTTGAAGAATCATTAAGCACTAAAATAAAAACTGATTCTCAATTATCACTGGAATCTATAGAATTAGAAATACTTTTTCTAAGTTTTTTTTAAGAGACAAGTTCTTGCTCTGCTGCTGAGGCTGGAGTGCAGTGGTGCAATCACAGATCACTGTACCTCCTGGGCTTAAGTCATCCTCCCACTTTAGACTCCCGAGTAGCTGGGACTACAGGTGTGTACCATCACAACCATTAATTTTTTAAAATTAATTCTGTAGAGACAGGGTCTCACTATGTTGCCCAGGCTGGCCTCAAACTCGTGGTCTCAAAGTGATTCTACCACCTCAGCTCTCAAAGTGCTAGGATTACAGGCCTGACCCACTGTGTCTGGCCTACTTTTTCTAAAACTTTCTTTCTTTCTTTATTTTTTTTTTAAGACAGAGTCTGGCTCTGTTGCCCAGGCTAGAGTGCCATGGCGTCAGCCTAGCTCACAGCAACCTCAAACTCCTGGGCTCATGCTTCAGTCTCCCTAGTAGCTGGGACTACAGGCATGCGCCACCATGCCCGGCTAATTTTTTATATATATATTTTTTTAGTTGTCCAGATAATTTCTTTCTATTTTTAGTAGAGATGGGGTCTCGATCTTGCTAAGGCTGGTCTCAAACTCCTGACCTTGAACGATCCTCCCGCCTTGACCTCTAAAACTTTCTTTTTACTACTGTGAATTGCAAAACACAACCCACCTACCTCTTAATCATGACTACCAAGTCCTACATAAATGTACAATCCTCTAAATAGACTGCAGCACAATGAAAAATAAGTGTGCCACATGTAAGCCAACCTACAGACTAACTATTGCTTTTTTAAATTCCCACTTACACACACACACTTGTGACATGAAATTTACCTTCCCATATACTCTATTATCGTAAGTAAAGTAGTACTTTTTTTTACAAATCTAACATTTTCCCTTTCTTGAATGTGCCCTCCCTGTGCTCATCAACATCACATTCTGAAGGGAAACCAATTGTTAGCAGGCAACAATCTGGAAAAGATAAGCTTATTTTAGGATAAGAATTTAGTTAAGTCATGTTTGCTAGATCTGTTCTATTTTCTGACTATCATTAAAACTGAAACTTTCACATGACGATTGTTGTCTTAAATAAATATGACATCACAATGTTAAAGAAAAGTAACTTTAGCTGCAAAGTGACCGTATGGTTTTAAAAAGTACGCTGATTGAAAGAGTTGAAAAACTGAATGGTTTGTATTAAAAATGTAAAATTAAAGCCAATAACATAAAACTACTGCATTTCTTAAACTCTCTCTTTGATAAGAAACAATGCTGTTTTTATCTTTTATTTGATGTAGGAGATAGAATACAGCAACATTTTATGGGTTCTTGAAATTATACTCTCTGTTCCACAAAAGTAGCTTAATCACCACAGATAATTTATATGTGTGTGCAAAGGTGTTTTTAAAAGCCTACTGAAGGTTATTGCTACAAAACAATTTCCTTTAAACGTATTAAAAATGCCTAATTTTGGATATTTGGCTTGAAGCTACACTTTAAAAAATATTACATTTGTGATGACAACGTGTTACCTTGGATCTGGAACAACAAATAACAAATACTAATATGAAAATTAAACAAGGAAGCTCACTAACAATTTCTATTAAAACAAATGTTAAAAAAGTTAAAAGATGTTCCTTTTCCAATGTGCTGATAATCAAGCCAGAAGATGTACAGCAATTCTAAAATAGCAGTAAAGAAAGACGATGGCAAAAAATCATATTGCATACAGAGAAAAGACAAGAAAGTTAAGATAAGTGAGAATAATCGGGAAAACTAAGACAAGTCCACCCAGTAAAAATCAGTACTGCAAACACATATTCTCAATATATGAATTTTTAAAATGGGGAAAGCTTATAATCTTTTGAAGGAAATAAAATAATCTTATCTTCTTGATAAGCCTAAATTTTATAGGTATAATATGGCATAGGAGTAACAATAGGGTCTAAGAAAAGGGCACCTAAAAAGGAAGACAGTTTAAATTTTTCAGGTTATTTAATATAAACAGTAACTAATATCAAAGAAAGTCTTAAAAGATTTTTAGTTCCTCTCTCATATTCTAAATAAAGGCTCTGTATTTCAGGTGCCTCACACTTACTTCTGATGCTATACACTGCGCAATTTTTAATCATTATTTATTTATTTATTTATTTTGAGACAGAGTCTTGCTCTGTTGCCCTGGCCAGAGTGCAGTGGCATCATTGTACCTCATAGCACCTCAAACTCTTGGGCTCAGACGAGCTTCCTGCCTCAGCCTCCTGAGTGGGTGGGACTACAGGCACGCACCACCAGGCCCAGATAGATTTACATGTTTTTAGTGAGACATAAAATATAGCAAAAATGGAGACCACAAAAAGCTAGAAAAATGCAACCAGCCCAAGAATTTTATTAAAAAATTAATTAATTTAGAACTTTCCCTCACTCTCCCCCCAAATTATAGAAAACTTGGAAGTTTAATTAAAAAGTGAAAGACAGCTAGGTTTTAGTTTAGATAGTACTGTTGTATTAATGTTAATTTCCTGATTTTCATCATTGTACTATGATCAGACAAGAGTATCTTTGTGGCTGGGTCATATACATTATTGTATTTAAGGGGCAACATGTCTACAACTTACTCAGTTTTCTGAACTGTTCAAAACAATAAATGTACATATTTACAGAAAGAAAAGGATAATGCAAATGTGGTAAAGTACTAACATTTGGGGAACCTGGATAAAAAGTATATGAAATTCTCTGTGCTATTTTTGTGAATTTTTCTTAAATCAGGAATTATGTCAAGCCGGGTATGTGCTGTGCCTGTAGACCCTGCTACTTGGGAGGCTCAGAAGGGAGGATCGCTTGAGTCCAGGAGTTTGAGGCCAGCCTGGGCAATATAGTGAGATCCCACCTCAAAAAGAAAGGACAAAAAAAAAAGAAATTATGTCAAAGTAAAATGTTAAAAAGAAAAGGAAGCTTAACCCTTTGATGCCTGAAACCAAATTACTGCATCAAGACTCTTTAGTTTGGTAGTCTTGAATTTTACAAGTATTAATGAATAAAGTATTGATACATCTTTTAAATATATTTCACTTAGTAAGAAAGAAACACTGAAGGGGTTCTACATTTCAAGGCAAAGGTGTCACTTTTAACCCATTTCCTCTTGCCTCGGGTAGGGGAAAAAAGAAGAGTGAACAAACTAGAAGACACAGAAACTTTAGCTTAGCACTTGATTTTAGAAGCCTTTCCACTAAGAATCAAATCTTGAATGAGTCTTTACAAAGTTAAAAAGTCAACAGTCTTGCCATTTTTCTCTTTCCCTTCAAAAAGGAATAAAAAAGACATTTAGATTAGATGACATCTGTTGATTCCATATATGGTAAGTTAACAAACAGTTTTCTTCCCTCTAAGAAGCTGGAAGAAAAAAATCTGTAGAAACTTAGTGCTATGATACCATAAGGTATGATTTGTTCACATTCTGGAATAAAGAAAAAAAAAAGGCTGATCAATGGGTACAAATTTACAGTTAGATAGAAAGAATGAGTTCTAATATTCTGTTATACAGTAGGGTGACTATAGCTAGTAACAATATATACTTTAAGACAGCTAGAAAAGAGGATGGTGAATACAATCACCACAAAGAAATTATGGATATGCTAACTACCCTGATTTGATCATTATACAACGTATTGAAACATTACACTGTACCCAATAAACATGTACAATTATTATGTGTCAATTATAAACATTTTTTAATGAAAGAAACAAATCAAAAGGCTATGGAGTTCATGAATTATTCTGACTTGTACGAAGCTACATGTAGAAGAAACCAGAATAAAAATCAACAAAGACTAGATAATAAAAATCCTAAGAAAATTCTTGAACTATCTCCTTAAAATAATATTTTAGTATTAATACGATGATCTACTTGAATTAAGACCATGAGAAGTTTGTGATCCATAAAGCACAAAATTTCTTAAATTTCATCTGTATTCCAAGGATTCAGAGCCAACATTTTCACAGTGAACTCTGTATTCAAGAGCAAAAAGTTTTTAATTTACAGAATTTCATAAAGTATAAAAAAGAAGCATAATTTATTATTTCTTAATTATTCTTTCCTGAGACACTTTGCTAGAATGCTTACCCCAGTATCTACTTATTTAAGTAACATTAAAAATGGTGATGTTTACAAAAGTGTTTCAAAATTAAAACAATCTAAAGGTTTAACTAATGAAGGTTAGGTTAAATTCACAAAATGAAATACCACCAAAATTATGTTTCAGATACGAAACACAGGCTGGGTGCAGTGGTTCATGACTATAATCCTAGCACTATGGCAGGCCAAGGCAGGAGGATAACTTGAGGCTTGGAGTTCAAGACCAGCTGGGACAACACAGTGAGACCCTCTCTATACAAAAAATTAAACATTGGCTGAGTATGGTGGCACATGCCTATAGTCCCAGCTACTCAGTAGGCTAAGGTAAGAGGATTGCTTGAGCCCCGGAGTTTGAGGTTGCAATGAGCTATGACACCACCACTGCATTCCAGCCTGGGCAGCAGAGCAAGACTCCATCTCCAAAAAAAAAATCCGACAACAGATGACTATGAAACATTAAGAAAGAAAGAAACAATGAGTTAAAAATAATATAATGGGCCGGGCATGGTGGCTCACACCTGTAATCCTAGCACTCTGAGAGGCAGAGGCGGAAGGATTGCTTGAGCTCAGGAGTTCAAGAACAGCCTGAGCAAGCGTGAGACCCCATCTCTACTATAAATAGAAAGAAATTAGCCAAACAACTAAAAATAGAAAAAATTAGCCAGGCACAGTGGCACAGGCCTATAGTCCCAGCTACCCAGGAGGCTGAGGCAGGAGGATCGCTTGAGCCCAGGAGTTTGAGGTTGCTGTCAGCTAGGCTGACGCCGCAGCACTCTAGCGGGGGCAATAGAGTGAGACTCTGTCTCAATATATATATATATAATGATATTCTAGTTGAAATATAAAAAAGGAGGTTTACAGAAGATTTTTAAGAAAAGCTGGATGAATATATGTCAAACACAGTTAATCTGAGTGTTAGGATTACGGGGATTTTCATTTTTTCTTTGTGTGCCTACATACTTCTTATATTGTTTAAATAACAAGTATGTGCTATTTTTATGATTACATAAACAAAGTTAATTTTTTGAAAAAAAAAAAGGTCAAAATTAATTGCTGAATAATGTAATACATATCTAGATAATAAGATACTATTGAGCCATGAGATCCTTAAATTAGGGAACCAGGGTCCCTAGATCCTGATTCAATCATAGCAGCCCTTTTACCCAATTCACATATTAGGTTCTCCAATATTGGTTGAAAAAAAAATTTAAAACATATCCAAAAAGTTATTCGTTGACATAAAATGTTTTCTATGAACTGTTAGCTAAATTATAAAATTGTGTGTATCATGGTCCAATTTAAAAAATAAATTTAAATTCTATATGAGGATTTAAAACTTATGTTCATCTGTTTCTAGTATTTCTTGAACAGGTATTTTCTTTTTAATTAAAAAAAAACTTTTTAGAAAAATCAAAAGCCTACAGAAAAGACCTTGAGTGGACTTGTATCTATTTCTAAACCTCAAAAAGATATAGGTCTCAACATAGTCTGTCAGGGTTAAAAATGGGATACTTCTATTTTAAATAAGAAGCAACATCAAGTAACATTTCCAAAGAAACCTTCAGCAGATTAAGTCAGTATGATAACATATACAAAATAAGTAATCCAATATTAAAATAAACGATCTCATTTCTTGAAAGAAAAAACTAAACCCTAAAATTCTAATGCCATTGTCTATACTAAAATAGTCAATTACACAAAAGTACTTTTATACTCAACATGCATACATTATAGGTAAACGATGTTAGAACTGAACACGGTCCCAGCCCAGTAACAAATGTTTTTAAATACAATAAGCAGTACACTTAAAGAATAGTTTGTCTTTTTGCTCACATGCAATAACATAAACTAGCATAAAGTTATAAAAGAAAATTGTGTAATAGGTAAAATCCCCAAAAGTCTACTTATTAGCCTCCACAATAAATTAAACAACTCAAAAAATGCTTTACTGAAGGAAACTCATATCCTTTTCCATTATACTTGCCACTTTATAAATGCATGTATTTGTTACCAAAGGAATTATGAAAGAATGCCTATATGGTTTCTGCCTTTGTCACACACTAGTTTCTCCTTGATGTAATCAAAAAAGGTAGACTAGCAGGAGTCAATGGCCAGTTCAAAATAAAGTTTCCCCAAAATATGTTTCAAGTCTCTCCATTAAATACCCATAGGTGTGAAGATATTTTTCATATGGCCTAAGGTTGATTCACAAAACGGAAATGAATTACTTCTTTTGAGGGAGGAGTTATAAATGCATTTATACTTTTAGTAACTATACTGGTCAAGATACAATAGTGAAAAAATACATCCAGGCACCATAAGACATCCAGCTATTGACCAAACAAACCCTACTGCCACCACTACCCTTCCTTCCCCTTGGCCTTCACTCACCACGGTAACCAAGAAAAAAATAATTTTTTTTTTTTGTTTTTTTGTTTTTGCTGTTGTTGTTTGTGGTTGGATTAAGACCAGAAAGCAGAAAATTTCCTATTTACTGTATTTAAGGATTCCCAAACTAAGAAATGTAACCTGGATATGAGTAAGTTGTAGCTGTAATACCCTATGTATCAAAAATAGAGAGATTTATAGTTTTATACCTTTTCAACAAATTTTTATTATTTTTAACTCCAAGGCCAATATTCTTTACAATTTGGTTTAAAAGAAAAAAAAAAAAGAAAACCTCAAAATACTTCCTTCACCCTTACCTAACACATTTTAAATGGTTTTGTGCCTGATCAATAACAAACCCTAAATTATATTCAAAAAATTTCAAATATACAACAGACAAAGTTTAAAGTTAGTTGCCCCCTTTATGAAACAAACAAAAATAAAACTGACACAAAAAAACAGAATTAAATAATTTTTTTCTGAATATTGGTATACAAAAATTTAATAGTCAGAATCTGCACTTACTCTTCACCCCTTTCTTCCCCTTTCGTTCCTTCTTGTACTGTTCCTTCAGTTTACTTATTAGTCCCTGGTCTACATCCCAAACCTCAGCAGTTGGGGAGAGGTCATCTTTATCTACATGCAGCATATTATTAAAAGAAAAAAAATCAGCAGTTGGCAATGCAAGCTGTTGGCAGTAAACTGTTATAGCTTTACATAATCATAATAAAAATGTACTAATAGTATCTCAAAATACTTTAAAGGTGCAGTCTCAGTTCTGGTATTCACAACTCAAACTAAGTGCCCATATCATAAGTTTCTAAACATAATACCAATGACAGTTAAATGGTGCTTCCCTTTAATGAATGACAAATTTGAAGGTTATCATTCAGTTGACTGACATTAGAAATTTATTATAAAAAATAGATCACTGCGTCTTTATAAAAATGTTAATAAGAAAGTATTCAGCCAGCATTACATAAGCAAATGAATGAATTACATGCGAACTACTCATAAAAGTGCAAGCTGGAAGGTCAGTGCTGTTTCATTGATGACAATATTCATGCACCTCTGGCACACTGATTCTGCATGCACAGGATAAACTGTACTAATGGAGAGGCATTCTAGTCCAATATAATACATATATGTAATAGTTCCAAAATACAAAGTCTCAAATAATCATACAAGGCATTCAGAGAATACCATCTCTGCCCTACCCCACCCAAATAGTTCAACACCTCATTACCTTTTTCCATTGGTCTACAACTAAGATTAGCAAAAACAAAAACAAAAACAAAAACAAATCAAAAAACCAAAACCAAACAAAAAACACTCAAATTTCACTGAAGAATTTTTTTAGAACTGATTTTTAGGGTAAAAGTAGTGACAAGCATGGAGAAGTGAAAACATACATCTGTACATACGCTAAAGATGACACTTGAGCTACTTTAGCTGAATAATAAATCCACATTTAAGTAAATACATGGGTCTAGAAAAATATTTACTCATAATAAAATAGAAGAAAAAACAGCATTAAAAAGAGGCAGTATAAAAATAAGGTCAATGAGAATTATTTTAAATACTGAGTGTTTTTCCTTTCTTTGTTTAGTTTTAAAATAGCCATGTTATTAGGAAGTTTAACACTCTGTTACAAAACAAGTAGGAGTTTATGCAGTCCTGTTATTAAATAAAAATTATACCGAAACACATATGCTAAATCAACCAATGAGACCGAAAAGAGATTTTAGGGAAAACACAGTTGTCAAATTTTTGATAATTCGGTTTTTTTTTTTTTTTTTTGAGACAGAGTCTCACTCTGTTGCCCAGGCTAGAGTGCCGTGGCGTCAGACTAGCTCACAGCAACCCCAAACTCCTGGGCTCAAGCAATCCTTCTGCCTCAGCCTCCCG
>CAUYRT010092141.1:0-14353 GCA_963574885.1 Lepilemur ruficaudatus | reverse complement strand
CCCTGGGACTCAGAGTTTCAAGTGTGTCCATCCCCCAGATGGTGCACATCACATTCATTATGTATGTATATACCCATCCCCTCCTCCCCCCTCCCGTCTGCCTGACGCCCGATAAATGTTATTCCTATATGTCCACTTAGGTGTTGATCAGTTAATACCAATTTGCTGGTGAACACATGTGGTGCTTATTTTTCCATTCTTGCGATACTTCACTTAGTAGAATGGGTTCCAGCTCTATCCAGGAAAATACAAGAGGTGCTATATCACCATTGTTTTTTATAGCTGAATAGTACTCCATGGTATACATATACCACATTTTATTAATCCACTCATGTATTGATGGGCATTGGGTTGTTTCCACATCTTTGCAATTGTGAATTGTGCTGCTAGAAACATTCAAGTGCAGATGTCTTTTTTATAGAGTATCTTTTGTTCCTTTGGGTAGATGCCCAGCAGTGGGATTGCTGGATCAAATGGTAGCTCTACTTGTATCGCTTTAAGGTATCTCCATATTGCTGTCCACAGAGGTTGTACTAGTTTGCATTCCCACCAGCAGTGTAGGAGTGTTCCTATCTCTCCGCATCCACGCCAACATTTATTGTTTTGGGACTTTTTGATAAAGGCCATTCTCACTGGAGATAAGTGATATCTCATGGTGGGTTTGATTTGCATTTCCCTGATGATAAGAGATGTTGAGCATTTTTTCATATGTTTGTTGGCCATTATTCTGTCTTCTTTTGAAAAGTTTCTGTTCATGTCCTTTGCCCACTTTTTGCTAGTGTTGTTTGATTGTTTCTTGCTGATTTTCCTGAGTTCTAAATAGATTCTAGTTATCAGCCCTTTAGCGGATGTGTAGCTTGCAAAAATTTTCTCCCATTCTGTAGGTTGTCTGTTTGCTCTCGTGACAGTTTCTTTGGCTGTGCAGGACCCCATAGGCTTTTGACATTAATCTCAAGATATGATGGTCAAATGGTGAAGATCACAGCTCTTAGTATGTATTAAAGAGTTATTTTTATAATGAAAAGTAGTACAGGCTTTTTTCTTGCTCATGTCTCTTTTATATATTTTTACATGTGGGAAATCCAAATTTACTTTCCAGTTTTTCACCCGATTGGTGAAAAACCAGTCTTTGAATGCCTTCCAGGTCCTTTCCATCTTGGACAGACTCCAAGTGGACTCTAAGAGAAATAACTCCCTCCATGTTTGCTTGTGTATCATTTCAGTATTGCCAAGAACAATATTTTGTAAAGTTAATGTAAATGCATATGTCCTTAAATGTTAAAATATGAGGGAAATAGATTGCCTGAGAGAAAGCAAGACTGCAAGTAAGAAAAGTGAGCAAAAGAAAAGAAATCTGACAGAAGTCAAAAAAGAACAAGAAAAATCAAGGATTAAGTTAGCTGGGGTCTGAAGTAAGGAGGATTATGCATGGGCATTAAGAAACTAAAGAGCCATTAAAATCTAGTTTAAAAATATTCCCATCAGGGGATCCAGGGGAGATTAACCACTACAGGGGGTTGGCTCATATGCACTTTGTCCTGAACTGCATCTTAAAATGGGGTGTGGACCCCATAGGAGGCGCAGATTTATACATTAGGCAGCATAGCTTGTAGCTTTCCAGCCCCTGCAGCACAGAAGAGCATACAGGAGTTAGGGGTAAATGTCAACCCATAACTAGCACAAACGGCATCAGACTACGAGAGCCTGCTGAGTTCATCTCACAGCAGACCTGAGCGGCAGTTTCAGTACTGACAGACTGTAAGCTCCTGATGAACTGTAAGCTCCGCAAGGAAAAGAATCACTTGTCTTCTTATCAGTTCAATTTCCAGAGCCCAATACAGGTCCAATATGTAATAAATAGCACTTGAATGAAAAACTACTTGAAAGATCTTGTGGAAAGTGGTGAAGACAATGTCCTTTGCTGTCAGAATGATGTGGATTCAAGTACTGGTAAGTCTCTTCATCTGTGAACTAGACAAAACAATTAAATTTCTCTCGGAATTTTTGTGAGAATTCAATAAAACAATGCGTGTAAAGCACTTAGCACAGTGCTCAGCACACTTAGTGTTTGTTTCACTAGTGTTTGTTGCTATTGTTGGTACTATCATTGCCAAACTTTGGTGTCACCTCAAACACCAAAACATTGTATAGGAGGAAAATGTGGTTTAAACTACAGGTCTTTAATTACTGATGAGCCTGTGTATTTTCTATATTTTATTGGCCCCAGTGGGCTTTGTGTGCATGTGTGATTTGCTCATTCATTTACCTATTGGAGTATTAGACTTCTCATTAATGACTAAGCATTCCTTACATATTTCAGATATGCTTAATAAGTTGTTTCTTACATGCATGATAAATATTTTTATTTATATCATTTCTAAAAATTATAAGCAGAAGTTATTAACTTCTTCATCTATGGCCCCACCCTTTTTTAAGTTTAGAGATTTCTATCCCACCTCCCTATAATATATGTATACTATTGTTTCTTTATTTCATTAATTTTTTTTTTTTTTTGAGACATAGTCTCACTGTGTTGCCTGGACTAGAGTGCCGTGGCGTCAGCCTAGCTCACAGTAACCTCAAACTCCTGGGCTCAAGCGATCCTTCTGCCTCAGCCTCCTGAGTAGCTGGGACTACAGGCATGCGCCACCATGCCCAGCTAATATTTTCTATATATTTTTAGTTGGCCAGTTAATTTCTTTCTATCTTTAGTAGAGATGGGGTCTTGCTCTTGCTCAGGCTGGTTTCAAACTCCTGACCTTGAGTGATCCGCCCACCTTGGCCTCCCAGAGTGCTAGGATTACAGGCGTGAGCCACCGCGCCCGGCCTATTTCATTAATATTTTATAACCACAATTTTAATGGCTATAAAACATACCATCAGGAATTACACCATAATTTATTTAATCAGTCCTCTACATTCGGATATTCAGTTTTCTCTAACAGCTTGCTATTTAAATAATAACCTGATATGCATCTTTGTGCTTGTCTTTTCTCATATTTCATATGATCTAGACCACAATATATAAACATTCCATTCTTCTTATACATATGGCCATTCCAGCATTGTCTTACTAAATACCTTCAATGTCCCAGTTCTGTAGGCCCATTCACCCTACCATTTTGACTAAACTGGCTGGACACGGTGGCTCACACCTGTAATCCTAGCACTTTGAGAGGCTAAGTTGGGAAGATTGCTTGCTTCCAAGGGTTTGAGACCAGCTGAGCAACCATATCTACAAAAAAACTGAAAAATTAGCCAGGCATACTGGCATGCACCTGTAGTCCCAGCTACTTGGGAGGCTGAGGCAGGAGGATCACTTGAGCCCAGGAGTTTGAGGTTGCAGTGAACTATGATGACACTACTGCACTCTAGCCCAAGCAACAGAGGGAGACTCCACCTCAAAAACACAAAATGAAACAAAACAAAACAAAAAAGCAAAACAAAAAAGGTCATATTACTAAAGAGTATCAATCAGTATTTGAGAATCGTCCATAAAACATTAAGAACCCTTAACTCAAAATTATTTTTATTAACTTGTTTTCCAGAGTAGAAACTTTAGATAGAATATCCATATAATTTATTGCCAAAACAGGACATTTTGGAAAGTACAAGGGGTCACACTAGGAATTAGGCTGAGACAAGAGGCAGATAAACCAGGGCTATGGTCATCTACTTAGAGGAAGGTTTCTCAAGTATATAGCATGGACTAATGTTAGCAGTCCATAGGGCGTATCTTAATGGGTGGCGTGTGCTATGTATTTGGTCACAATCTGACACCATTGTGTTCCTGGTTCCCACTCCCCTAAACCTTCTCTAAACAGTGCTTGGAGAAAAGTTAGATGAGACACATAATGACAGGAGGGGACAGAGGTGTCTAAGATTTCCTTTGGTTTTAGAAAAAATCGCTATGGGAATACAGATGAATTGTTTCATTTGCTAGCTCTGTCAGTGAGAGCCTTCCAGTTTGGCTTCCCACCCATGAGCAGCTTTGAATGAAATCAGTGGTGGCCACAACTGCTTGAATCTTAGCAGAACTGCTTAGGTCTAGATTGAACATTCCTGTAATATGGTATACATTTCATTGGTTAATTGCCACTTTCTAAATGTTTACTTTTCGAAATATGTCACAAAACAATTTACAGCCATGTAGACATGGACTTAAACTGGCTTCTGCTACTTAAGCAAACATCAATAGGGGAGGAGATAGATGAATATGTTTTTAATCTCCTCTCTGGTATGGTGGCTTAACTAATGAAGGTAAAGCTAACAAACAATAAATGTGACCTTTGTCTAACATAATAGCAAACAGGCATCTCAGCATTGTAGAGCTGGATGAAATTTTAGAGTTAAACTAATATAACACATTTATTTTTAAAATGAGAACACCGAGGCCTAGTGTGTTGAGTGACTTATCTAAGGATGTACAGCTAGTTAAGGATGAGCTGAGACAACTGCCCATGTCTGTGACTCCCAGTCCAGTGGTCTTTGGACCACTGATCTTTGTGTCGCCACTCAGAACCACCGTTTTATTGTTGTTGTGAGGATGTTTGACTTTTCCTCTTGGAGCAAGTAAATGCAGAGTATTTGTCCCCATTATAACGTTATAGAACACTAGTTAGAGAGATGTTTTCAGACTTGCTTCCAGTAGATAATTGACCATTCAGTCCTTACAACAGAAGCACATAAAGCTTACATTGAAGACACTGGCGAAAAAAAGACAAAAATAGGCTTAATCAAAATGAAAATGCTCTACGAAACAGACTGATTGCTTATTGTTTTGCTTCTTCAATGGAGATATAAATTCACTTGGCCTTGCTGGAAGGACAATAATGAGACGATTGATTTGCTTGTACACTGTGTCAGAGAGACCAGAAAATTACCAAGGTAACTTAAGAAATAGGAATATTCTAAAATTCATCTTAACTATCTTAAATGGGCAGTTAGAATGGAAAGTAGAAAAGGAAAGATTAAAACACAAAACACCATAAATATCTGAAAATACTATCCAGCCATGTAAGCACAGGACATGGTGAGCATGGTTATGGCAACTCTGAGACCTCCAGGCTATTCCACTGGCTACACAGCAGCTTAAAAGAAAGAAAGAAAAAAAATCTGTATATAGCCTTCTCTAAACTCTAATATGGAAAGGAAATGCACATTTGCTAACTTTTTTCTTTGTCTGGTTATCCTCCTACAACCAGCATTTAAAAGAAACTAATCTCTTCTATCAAATGTTTGGATGTTATGATGACTACCAGCTCAAAAACATTAAAGCCACTTCAATCAAAGGACGTAGACTAGGTTTCAAGACACCTGGCTTATGTGAATTTATATTTGTAATAGAATTTAATGGTCTTTCCTTTTTGTGAGAAGGATGAGCATTACTGATTTCACATTTTAATACATTTTAGGGACATGATGAGCCTGAATAGTAAAAAGCATCTTTCCTTTTATCCTATCTAATGCAGAGGAACTTCCTGGAAGGAACTAGTTTGGAATGAAAGGAGAGCAATTGCCTTGCAGGTGAGGATGGGCAGAGTGGGAGGATTCTTTAGGACTTTAGACGTGGGTTTCAAGAATAATGGAAACAGGAAGTCATGTGAGAAGATGCAATTATGAGGCAGATTGATTTATAAATTATTACACAAAGACAACAAAGGCTTGAAAGCAACCTTTAGAAATTCTTTTCCTGTTCCCAAGTGGTAGGAAATGGGAATGTCATCCAAATACTTCAACTGGGAGAAAAGCCATAGCTAAATCCCTGAAGTCACCTACAGTTTCTCTTCCTTATTCCTATCAGCTCCCTTTTGCACTCTATGTCACCACTGATGTTCCTGAAGAAACCTGTCTATACTTTAAGTCTCCAAGAGAAGTGATTATAATGATCAGAATTCCTCATACTCCTTTCTGCTGTCATTTTGCTGTGACCTTGGGACAACTCATATTTCAGCCCTACCTGGATCTCTGCTGTAATCTGAGTGCATACCATGCTAAAGACAGAAACGCTTCAAAATTAAGTAGAGACCAGTTAAAACACTATCACTCTTCACTCTGTGCCTACTGAATGCTATTATAATTGCTTACATTTTGAAAACCAAATCATATAAAACAGGGATACTTTCAAAGAGAATATTTATGTGGCATTTTGTTGCAGGAAAGGATAATTGCAAAATAGATGTGCCCCTAATTCAAGGTCAGCTAACCTCAAGTTATTATAGTTGGGATAAACCATATTTTCTAAAATACTTTTTAGTGTGTATTCATTTTCAAGCCAATAAAGACATCAAGAATCAATTTGGTCACCTTTTCTTAACCCAAATGCAAGTCATGGGCACAGTCCCATAAAATTTTAGCCATCGATGTAATTTCAAGGTTTTTTTTTTTTAATTCAGGGACCATGCTAATCTTCTCTGTATCGTTCTAATTTTAGTATATATGCTGCTGAAGCAACCAGTAATTCCAAAGGTTTGAAAGTCCCATCCCACTTTCTATTATCCCTGTCTTTTGGACAAGCCTCATTTTCTCTATTATACCAACACAAATTATGAAAGGAAAATAATTGATTTGAATGTATTTTCCAAAACTATTGAGGTCATTGTGCGGTGACGTCTTACATTGCACCTGATACTACCTTCTACGCCAGACTTTGCTACCCCTTCATGAAATACAGCTAAACTTAAGAAGAGGTAAAGCAGAACTCAAATCTATTTTTAAAAAACTTTATAATAAATTTTAATCCCAGGTAGAAATTTTCTATTTTTCATCATTCCCAAAAATTCTTCTCCATTAAGCACAGGCCAAGTAACACTGACATACTTTTCTAAGAAGTAGAGTTTCTTGAAGTGACTAATTAAACCACAATATGAAATCATACTTTCTGGTGTAAAATGACTCACACCTTTAAAAGCCAGATACTTGTGTTTCACATTGACCAGAATCCTCAAGAATGAAAGATTCCCCTCTGAAAAGGTTCAAGTCTGCCTGTGTGTTAGGTACTAAATAGAAAACACCCTTTGCTGTGGGCTCAGGAGAATTCCCTGCTATGCATACTGAAATCTGTCCCTAATAAAAGTGGTGGGACATAAGACTGCAGTTCAACAGGTTATAATTGCAAATTTTCAGATATTTTGAATAACAACATGAGAGAACACACCCTGATTATTTTCTTCAGCATTTGGGATTATGTTATATAGGCTGTTGAATGAGCATCTAAAAATCCTATTGAAGTTACTATTTGGCAATAAGAAACTAAATTCACTGGTAATTATACATGCAAATAAACTAATTATTAAAATAATATTTCATTTTGTTAAATGACTTTATAATGTTAAGAAATGGAAATGACCTTCTGAGAATGGCTTGGAGCATGACAGCCCAGATCCCTGCTCCTGGGCCAAGGCACGCACTTCCACAGCTGCTGGGAGTGTTGGTTGCTGATGGCTCACACCTGAGTCTCTTTCAGCACATCTCTCTCTGCCAAAAGCGTTGCCCTGCAATTTGCTTCCTCCCCATGTGCATCCCAAATTTAATGAGTAGTCAATAAGACGGTAAAAGGTCTGGCCTCTTGCCTCAATTCAGGATGACTCTGAAAGGAAATCCCAACTCCAGAGCCCACTGTGAGATTGTCAGAGGCCTCTAATTACAAAATGTTCACAGTTCAACTTCTCCCTCTGCCCATCTCTGCTTCCCCAACTCCATTGCCAGTGTGTTTCCAAGAGCACGCCCCAATTAGCCCCCTGCACACAAATCTCTAACTTAGGTCCAGGGAGCTCGACCTAGGACAGTTGCTACTGAGAGTGGTCCTGGAAATCTGACTCTAAAATGAGATTCTGGAGCTGAATCACCTGCCAGCCAGCTGTGAAAGAGAACCGCATCCCCGGTGAGTGGAGTATTCATAGCACCTGCCATGCTCGTCCACGTGATTACTAATTTGAATCCAATCATGCCAAGCTGTGTCCCAGCCTAGCTACCTGTAATTAAAATAATAAGACGTAGGACTTTATGCATTTGTTTTGACTTTCTCTCGTTATAGCTTGGACGAGACTGCCACCTCCTGGAGAAGCTAATGAATATTGGGTACTTAGGCGCAATTGAGGAATCGGTACTATGAAATTGCGTCTCGACGCCAACTCCGTATCTCTCCATGGCCATTCCTAAGCCTTTATAACCTCTGTGGACAGGTTTTTGCATAGAACCACGACTTCAAAGAACTTGCACATCACAATGTTTTGACGTGAAAATTTAAAAGTTAACATTTGTAAAGCACCATGTACCAAGTGCTTTAATTCTTAATCCTCACAACAACCCTATGAGGTAGAAACTATTACCATAAACATCTACATTGCGGATGAGGAAATTGAGTTTCAGGGACGTTAAGGCTACGGGGTCCAGAGGCGGAATCACCACTTGGATAGTCGGAACTCCAGTGATTGGCTAAAACACAAGCTCGGTTACTAAGTAACGGCCTCGGGCACTACCCGGGCATGCGCAGAAAGATACTGACGCACTTCCCCAGGAGCAGTAGAAGGCGGGGTGGAGCGGGGCCGCTATGATCCCGGCATTCTTTGCGTGCCCCAGGATGGCGGCGCCCATGTTGCGGCTTTTTTCTAGGGGCTGGTGGGCTAGTGCCGCCACCCCGTCAGGAGTCTTGCGCCTGGGGATCCGTAAGGCTCACTCGGGTGCTCAGGGGCTATTGGCGGCGCAGAAGGCTCGGGGTCTGTTCAAGGATTTCTTCCCGGAGAGGGGTACGAAGATAGAGCTCCCAGAGCTCTTCGACCGTGGCTCTGCGGGCAACTTTCCCCAGACCATTTACTGCGGCTTCGATCCCACAGCTGACTCTCTTCATGTGGGGCATCTGCTGGCGCTGCTGGGCCTGTTTCATTTCCAGCGAGCGGGCCACAACGTGATCGCGCTGGTGGGAAGCGCCACGGCGCGCCTGGGAGACCCGAGCGGCCGAACCAAGGAGCGCGAGGCGCTGGACGCAGAGCGCGTGCGAGCTAACGCGCGCGCCCTGCGCCGAGGGCTCGAGACGCTGGCGGCTCATCACCAGGAGCTCTTCAATGATGGGTGTCCCTGGGGCAGCTTCACCGTGCTGGACAACTCAGCCTGGTACCAGAAGCAGCGCCTGGTGAACTTCCTGGCGTCAGTGGGCGGTCACTTCCGCATGGGCACGCTGCTGAGCCGGCTGAGCGTGCAGGCGCGGCTCAAGAGCCCCGAGGGCATGAGCTTGACCGAGTTCTTTTACCAGGTGCTCCAGGCCTATGACTTCTATCACCTGTTCCAGCATTACGGATGCAGGGTCCAGCTGGGAGGATCTGATCAGTTGGGCAACATCACGTCCGGATATGAGTTCATCCACAAGTAAGAGCGTTTAGACTCAGGAGAAATACTGGGCCAAATAATTTACACACTAGTAGCCTGTGTTTCGCAATTAGGATTATGGAGTGCTGCCATTCGTTGAAGCCCTTGTTGGTTTTATCCCCATTAAGCGTCTATGATGGCGTTAGTAACACAGGCTAGTGAGAACTAAAGGGCCAGTTTAAGGGTATTAAGAGTAAGGGGCGTATTCTAGAACTCTGCGGGAAATGGACTACGAGTTAAGATTCGGTGTGTCTGTTTCGCTTCCCCTTAGTCGCCCTCTGTTTCTGAGAAACTTGTTCAGGTTTGGTTTATAGGTATAAACGTGACTGAGCCTCTCTGAGTAATACGTCTGCCCCCACCATGAAGCTTAGCGTTACTCTTTGGTTGACATCCCCCCAAATTTTTTTCAACTCCAAATATTGACAAGTGACGTAGGTTTTAATAGCATTTTCTTGAGGGAGATGAAGTAGAGGACTAGCCCAGGTGCTGCAGAGCCAAGACTCATTTTTAAAACATCTCTTTTAGTGTCTCTTCCTGGCTGCCCCTTCACCCCAGTTTTCTCTACTTTGACCACGTAGCCTTTCATTATCCAGTCTAGTTCCTAGTTAAGCAGCACCTCCCTCTGGCTTGCCCAGAGCCACTCATGCAATTGTAATTCAGAATGGCAAATTCAACAATAGAGTGAATGCTGTAACAGTACATACGAGGGACAAGAATCCAAATTTAGGAGGTCAAGGAAGTTTTCTTGGAGCAAGTAACCAGACTGAAATCTGAAGAGTGAATAGTGGAACCTACCACTACTTGTGTGTGAGGCACATAATGAAGTTCTTCTTCATGCATAGGTTGACTGGAGAAGATGTATTTGGAATCACTGTCCCTCTAATTACAAGTACAACTGGAGCAAAGCTGGGAAAGTCTGCTGGCAATGCTGTTTGGCTAAACAGAGATAAGACATCTCCATTTGAATTGTATCAATTCTTCGTCAGGCAGCAAGATGATTCCGTGGAAAGGTGAGTTTTTAATAGTGGCTGAGAAGAAAACTTAGAGCTAAGTTTATGATCTATAGCAAGTTTCTACAATTTTATCACTTGCATATTCTCGTTCTTTCACTCTTCTCTTAAACTTTACTACCCTTATTTTTCCTTTGTCTCTCTTCTTTCACAAATAGGACTCTAAAGATCCTTTTTAAAAATGATTTTCTGGCCAGGCATGGTGGCTCACACCTGTAATCCTAACACACTGGGAGATCGAGGCAGAAGGATTGCCTGAGGTCAAGAGTTCAACACCAGCCTGAGCAAGAGTGAGACCCTGTCTCTACTGAAAACATAAAAATTAGCTGGGTGTCATGGCATACACCTGTAGTCCCAGCTACTCAGAGGCTGAAGCAGGAGGACTGCTTGCAAGCCCAGGAGTTTGAGGTTGCTGTGAGCTAGTCTGATGCCACGGCACTCTAGCCCGGGCAACAGAGTGAGACTCTTGTCTCAAAAAAAAATTAAAATAAAAAATGATTTTCTCATTAATTCACATTGCCTTAAATGCTTAGAATATGAATCAATGAGAAACAAATATACCTGCAACAAAAAGTGGGGAAAAAAATTTCATTTTGATACTGCTGTATCATCAAAATAAGAATAATTCTTTAAACTTTTTAAAATATGTATGACTTTCCTGTAAAACAAAAAACACTGTTGAAACCAGGCACAGTGCCTCACACCTGTAATCCCAGCACTTTGGAGAAACCAGCCTGGACAACATAGTGAGACCTCATCTTTACAAAAAACTTTTTAAAAAAAATTAGCTGGTGTGGTGGCATGTACCTGTAGTCCCAGCTACTCAGGAGGCTGAGGCAGAAGGAATGCTTGAGCCCATAAATTTGATGTTACAGTGAGCTATGATTGGGCCCCTCACTCCAACCTGGGCAGCAAACCCAGACCCTGTCTTTTAAAATATACACACACACTCTTGAGAAAATTACAAAAGACCTACCTAAATGGAGAGTTATGCCATATTCATAGTACAGAAAGATATCAGTTCTCAATTTTATCCACATATTCAGTACAATGCCAACCATCTCCAAACAGGCTTTTTTGTAGAACTTGACAAGCTCATTCTAAGATTTACATGGAAATAAAAAGAGCTAAGATGATGTTTTTGAAGAACAGAGTGGAAGATACCATGCCTTATTACAAAATTACAGTAATTAAGGGGTTTTTTTCTTTAGATTTTGGAGCATGCTTTATGATATAGTCCTAGGGTGTTTTTTTTGTTTTTTTTTGAGACAGAGTCTCACTCCGTTGCCCGGGCTAGAGTGCCGTGGCGTCAGCCTAGCTCACAGCAACCTCAAACTCCTGGGCTCAAGCAATCCTTCTGCCTCAGCCCCTTGAGTAGCTGGGACTACAGGCATGTGCCACCATGCCCAGCTAATTTTTCTGTATATTTTTAGTTGGCCAATTAATTTCTTTCGATTTTTAGTAGAGATGGGGTCTTGCTTTTGCTCAGGCTGGTTTCAAACTCCTGACCTTGAGCGATCCACCTGCCTCGGCCTCCCAGAGTGCTAGGATTACAGGTGTGAGCCACCGCACCTGGCCTAGTCCTAGGATTTTGATGTATCAAGAGCTGATAATCTTTTGAAGATTTCATTTTCTATCTAGTTCTAATATATAGAAATACAATTAATTTCAGTATATTACCTTTGTATCCAGCAACCCTGCCAACTTAGTTATTCTAGTAATGACTTCTAGGTTTAAAGTACAAGTCTAAATGTACAGTTAAGAGACTAATGGAACAGATTAGAGAATCCAGACAGCCTCTAGCATATGTGGTCACCTTATCCCTGAAAGGTGGCACTGCAGTTTGGTAAGACAGTCTTTTCAATAAATATTGGTTGGGTAATTAGATGTCTATAGTGGGGGCAGCGGTGCGTGGAACTTTAACCTTACATAGTACACAAAAGTCAATTCCAGGTAGATTATAGACCTAAATCTGTAACAAAAGACAAAACAATAAAGCTTTTAGAAGATAAATAGAAAAATATCTTTATGACTTCAGGATAAAGATTCTTAAACAGGACACAAAAGGAAAAAGACTAAATTAAAATTAACATCTGTTTATCAAAAATCAGTTAAGAGTGGGAGAAGATATTTTCAGTACATCTACCTAACTGATAAAGAGCTCATATTCAAATTAATATAAAGAATTTCTCTAAGCCAGTGAGTAAAAGACAACTCAGCATAAAAATGGAAAGTGACTTGAGCAGGTACTACACAAAAATCCTACCCAAAGGCCAAAAATATGAAAAAGATGCTTAGCCCTAATAATGTGAAGAAAAATATAAGATCAAGGCACAGTGAGATACTATTACACATCCTCCAGAATGGCTAAACAAAAGAGCTGGCAGTATAATGTGTTGGTGAGAATGTTCAAAGGTGATGTTAGAGTAAACTTAAACTTAGAGAACCACTTTGGAAAAACATTTGGCAGTACCTACTAAAACTGAATATGCATGTAACCTATGATCCGGCACTTCCTCTCCTGGGTGCATACCCAGCAGAAATGAGAGTCCGTGTACATCATGAGAAATATGTGGGGATATTCACAGCATTATTAGCAACTGTCCTCAAGTAGAAACAACACAAAGGTCCACAGTGGAATTAATAAATAAATACATTGTGGGATATTCATAGTATGGAATGCTATACACGCAGCATCCTGGATGAATCTAAACATAAAGTCTTAAAGTCAGAAAAAACTAAGTGATACTCTTTAGGGAGGCATACTGAGTTGTTAAAAGTGTAAAGAAAAACAAGTGATTGCCATGTAGTAGAATAGTAGTTAACTTGGAGGGGACATGGAGGTATTTGGGCTGCCTTAGGCAGGGGTAAATGTATTTCTTAACCAAGGTGATGGTTCCATAGATGTTTGTTTTATAATGATTCATTAAGCTGGATCTTTGTAATTAATGTACTTTTTTTCTATGTGTTATGTTTCACCAAAGAAATGTTAAAAAGGGGGATACATATAGGATGATATTACAGTCATGCATTTCTTAACAATGGGGATACATCTGAGAAATGCATCATTAGGCGATTTTATGGTTGTGCGAACAACAGAGTGTACTTACACAAATCTAGGTGGTATATGTAGCCTGTTGCTCCTAGGCCACAAACCTGTACAGCATGTCACTGTACTGAATACTGTAAGCAGTTGTAACATAATGGTATTTGTATCTAAATGTAGAAAAGGTACAGTAAAAATACAGTATTATAGTTTTATGGACCACTGTTGTATATGCAGTCTGTTACTGACCAAAACATTGTTATGTGGACCATGAGTGTATTTATGTCAAGTTTTAAATTGCACAATACTTTTTATTTATGAGTACATACACATGAGAGTACAAAAACATGCTTGGGAAGGATGCACACAGATTTAGATTAGTGGTTATCTCTGGGGGCAAGGAAGGGAATGCGATAGGACTAGGGCTTTCATCTATATTTAGACTATTTTATTCCTTTGAAAAAGGAAAGACCGTGCTCGCTTCGGCAGCACATATACTAAAATTGGAACGATACAGAGAAGATTAGCATGGCCCCTGTGCAAGGATGACACACAAATTCGTGAAGCGTTCCATATCTTAAAAAAAAAAAGAAAAAGGAAAGACCGAAAACCAAAGTGGCAAAATAGTAACATCTTAAACCTGAGTGGTGTGTGCATGGGTATCTATTATTTTCAGTACCTTGCTGCAATGTTATGTTTTATCTTTAAAAATAAAAATTTTAAAGTAAGCAGGATATTCTTTAAAAGGTAAGGGAGCTGGAGATAAAAAATTAAGTATGTGGGCCGGGCGCGGTGGCTCACGCCTGTAATCCTAGCACTCTGGGAGGCCGAGGCGGGTGGATTGCCCAAGGTCAGGAGTTCGAAACCAGCCTGAGCAAGAGCGAGACCCCGTCTCTACTAATAATAGAAAGAAATTAACTGGCCAACTAAATAT
>CAUYRT010092139.1:0-15548 GCA_963574885.1 Lepilemur ruficaudatus | reverse complement strand
TTCAGTATCCCTTTATTGTCTGTGGGATCAGAAGTGGTGACCTCTCTTTTATTTCTGATAATAGTGATTTGTGTCTTCTTCTTTCTTTCTTCTTTTTTTTTTTGGTTAGGTTGGCTAGAGGTTTATCAGTTTTATTGATCTTTTCAAAGAGGCAGGCTTTGTTTTCATCGATTTTTCTCCGTTTCCTGCTTTCAATTTCATTGATTTTTGTTCTAATTTTTATTATATATCTTCTTCTGCTTGCTTTAGGATTAAATTGTTTTTCTTTCTCTTATTTCCTAAGGTGGGAGTTTAGATTATTGATTTTAGATCTTATCTTTTAAAATGTATGTACTTAGTGCTATAAATTTCCCTCTAAGCACTGTTTTTGCTACATCCCACAAATTTTGGTAAGTTGCATTTTCATTTAGTTCAAAATGTTCTAAAATTTCTCTTGAGATTTGACCCATGTGTTATTTAGAAGTATGTTGTTTAATCTTCAAATATTTGGAGATTTTCCAGCTATCTTTTTGTTATCACTTTCTACTTTAATTCTTCTGTGGTCTGAGAGCTTACTTTGTATGATCTCTGTTCATTTAAACTTGTTAAGATGTGTTTTATGGGGCAGAATGTGGTCTCTTTTGGTGAATGTTCCATGGGAGTTTGGGAAGTATATGTATTCTGCTGTTGTTGGATAGAGTAGTCTTAAATATCAGTGAGATCAAGTTGGTTGATAGTGCTATTCAAGTCAATTAAATTATTACTGATTTTCTGCCTGTTGGATTTATCAATTACTAAGAGAGGGGTATTAAAATATACAGCAATACTAGTGGATTTGTTTATTTCTCCTTACATTTCTGCAATTTTTTTGTCTCATGTATTTTGATGCTCTGATGATAGGTACATGTAGGTTGAGGATTGTTTTGTCTTCTTGAAGAGAAGTGACCCCTTTATCTTTAACCCTGATTTTTTTTTCTGAAGTTTGCTTTGTCTGAAATCAGTATAGCTATTCAGTTTTCTTTTGATAGTGCTAGCATGATATATCTTTCTCTGTCCATTTACAATGCACTTGAGTCTTTTATATTTAAAGTTGGTTTCTTGTAGACAACATATGGTTAGGTCTTGTTTTTTATACTCTGATAATCTTTGTCTTTTAGTTGGTGTCTTTAGACCATTTACATTTAAAGTGATTATTGATATAGTTGGATGGAAACGTATCTACTATGTTTGTAGTAGTTACGTTAGTTCTTTGTTTCTTTTTTCACCTTCCCCATTCATTTAATATCTGTTAATTAATGTTTGCTCAGTGATTGCCTGAGCCCACAACCTATATCATATATAGCTCTGTGTGCAGCAAAACATGTTTTCTCATACTTGTGCATAATGAGGCAGGTACAAAGGTATTCATGCAGCACTGCCTGTAAAGAAAATATTGGGAGAAAACCCAATGTTCATCAATGGGGCAGTAGGAATTTGAACTATGGTTCACTGATCTAAAAGAATACCATGAGGCACTTAAAAGTAACCCAATATATCTGCATACCCTGGGATAAAATAAACTCTGACATATATTGTTAAGTAAAAGAAGTGTGTTGCAGACCAATATATGATTCTTTTAGTGTGTGTATGTGCGTGTGTGTGTAAATGCACAGGAAAATATCTGGTATTATACAAACTGATGTGTTGATGGTGGGTTTAGGAAAGCAAAGACCTATTAGTTACATTTTTATGACAAAAATTATATTCATGTATTCATAAGCTTTTTAAAGAAAAACTTAAAAAAATGAAAGAAGCTTAGAAGTGCTTTTTCTGAGAAGAAGAGAACAAATCTCTGACATAAGCAACCTTCTCTAACCTCAGCACGGGGTGGCTCATTTGAAATGGATGCCTCATGCCCATGGTGATCTGGTGCCAGAGATGCAGAGAGTAAAGATGTTCCCAAGTGCTTGCCAATCTCAGTGGTACCCTTTCCCCATTCTCCAGGACTTTGAGTAAATTTATTCAAGGTGGACAACCTTGATTCCACAAGGTAGACACTTTGTGGTTTGCAAGGTTGGGAGCCACGGCTCACCAGGGCAGAGCTTGGGCCCCAGGACTCGGGGGATGGCAGTGGCAGAGAAGGCTCTGCTGGGGTGTTCTGGAGAGCCCCTAAGAGGGAGGAAGGCATCTGGTGAAAGTGAGACAGATTCACTCCTCTGTACTCATGCTTCTTGCCTGTGATTTTCAGGGACTCATGGACTGAGCAGCTTTTGTGAGGTTATAGCACTGCTGCAGTTTCCAGGCAGGCATCTAGGAATAGGGATTATTTAAATACCTTCCCCTCAAAGTCTTGCCAGAAAAACGTCAAGAGAGTCTCAATACATGCGCCAAGTCAATCTCTTGGTTACATGCTAAGAAATGACTGATTTTTCTGTGACTCAGTTGACTAGTCAGATGTTGTCAAGTTAAACATAGAAGGAGCCAGGATTATAGCACTCAGTGGGCCTGGGGTTATAATGAGATCCAACCTCATTTGATTCAGGACTTCAAAGCCAGAAAACTCTTTCTGTTTCTTCTGAATTCTCCTCAGCAAGTGGAAGCCACGTGCACAGAATCAGCTATTACAATTATGCCTCAACGGTAAGCAAGTTAATCTCACTTGGGAAAGCAGGGTGAGGGTTTTACCTTTCCCTTTTGGTCATTACCCTTGATTTTATTGCTGTGGTTGATCAAGGTAAATTTCAGTAGCATGTGACCCTCAAATTAGTTCCCTGCCATTTGGAATCAAGGTCTACAGCTGCAAGAGACTTTAGAGACATGCCCGTGCTTTTACAATTTCTCCCAGCAGAGTGGTTAGGTAGGGCCGATATTGTCATCTCAGGTTGGAAGACAAGCCAGTCTGTCCCAAGGTCAGCAAGTTTGTTCACATGGAAACTTCCCCTCAGAGGCACATTATAAAGGACATGAAGACTCAACTTCAGGAAGATGTCAGTTTCCCAAGTTAATCTACAGATTCAGCATGTTTACGATGTCAATCAGATTTTCTCGACAAGCTGATTCTAAACTTCCTATGGAAGTATAAAGGACCAAAAATAGCCAAGATAATTTTGCCCAGGGGTAAAGGGGGCCCACTTTTCTAAATATCATGATTTATAACTGTAGTAATTTAAAGAGTAATAGGCCAATGAAAGAAAGTAGGGGGGCCAGAAAAGATAAATATGAAAATGTTGGAGGTAGGTAAAGGATTCAGTCTTTGGCACCGTGACCATTGGCTCTCCATGTGGAAAAATGTAAACTTTGAGCTCAAACCTTTCATATAACTATATTCCAGATACAATAAACACTAAATGTGAAAAGCGAAGTTTTAAAACTTTTTTTAAAAAGATATTTTAGAGACATAGGATAAGAGTAGAATTTCTTGATCAAGACATAAAAGCATGAACCATAAAAGTATGATAATTTATTACCATATTAAAAAAAATTTTTAAGTACTTTTGTAGGACAAATACCAATACAAAGTTAAAGCACAAGTCTCAAATTAGTAGAAGATATTTGCAATGCATAAAAGCAACATCCAATGTCTTGCCCAGAGAAAGAAAAAAAAAACATAAAAGCAACAAAAGATCATTATCCATAATTTATTTATAAGACTCTTACAAATTAATAAGTTAAAGACAAATAACTCAATTAAAAATGGGCAAAGTACATGACCAGGCCAATATGCAAATAAAAAGACACTAAACTTTAGTGAAAAGCAAATTAAAACAATGGGTATCGCGTCATACCCAGATTAGCAAAAAATTAACAAGCCTAATAATTTTAAGCATGAGTGAGGATTTGGCCAAAGGAGAACCTTTATACAATATTGATGGGAATGTATATTGGCACAACCACTTCGCAGACAATTTGACAATATCTAGTACAAATATCTCATAAAAATGAAGATGCTCTGGCCCTAGCACTTTCACTTCTAGGTTCATCGCTCAGAGAAACTTTGATGTATAAGAATATTTGTGGGAGTGCAAACAACAGAAATTGGAAATTTATAATAACAAAAATTGAAAATCTAATATCCAATAGTAGGAGGATGGATGAATGGTGATAAATTAAAGTATGAACAATGAATGAATTAGATCCACAGACATCAACACAAATACATCTCAAAAATGTAATTTTGAATGAAAAAAGCAAATTTCAAAAGTATACATATACTCTGAAATCATTTACAGAAAATAAAATCACGTGGAAACAATGCTATGTATTTCATAGCTACATGTATATAATAAAAAGATCATAAATATAATAATTGAAAGCCTGAAAGCAGAAGACATAAACTTGAGAATAGGGTGGATGCTATGGAGGATGGAATGGGGGTGAAGGAAGGGTCTTAGCACTAACATTTTACTGCTCGAAGCAAATCTGATAAAATATTAAATTCGCTAAATCTGACAGTGGATGTCTGGGCATCTGTTATGTTACTTTCATATTACTTTCAGTATTTTCTTTATATTTGATGTATTTCATAATTTAAAACAAAAATTTCAAAATCCTATCCTCTCCATGTTAATAGAATAACTAAATGTAATGAGTATCTGCTGGGTTCCTGATGCTTTTTAAAGTATTATAATAGAATTTCAAGGTTAATAAAACATCCTTTTCCCAGCCTTGAGTGATGATAAGATTTAGACTAGTCAAAAATAACTAGAATATGATGTAATAACAGTGATAATTAAAATAATAATGCTAGCAGCTACCATCGATTGAGTGCTATGGGCCACATACTTTGCAAGCACTGTTATTAATGCTTATGTGCCAGGTAGGTATTAGCACTATCCTTGGTTTATATTTTGAGGTTCAGAGAGGTTAATTCACTTGCCCAGGGGCACACAGGCAGCCCAGGTCTCCCAGACCAGACGCCAGCCCTAATTGCTAAGTCGTCCTGTCTGTCCCACCCGCTCTGACCCACCTCCCCTGCAGCTTCCCCTCTTCTCCTGAACCACTCACCGTGTAGCTGGGTTTGCCCTCTTTGAGTTACAGATGCTCTTGAAAGAACTAATCTTACTTTTTTGTTTTTTATCAAATAATCCAGTAACTTTTGAACAGGTTACACTGGACTTCTTCCAAGTTTTCTCCAAACGCATGAAGCTTGCTGCTCCCCAAAGTCTCAAAGAACAGCTGGATGCTTTCAGGGGAGTAGGGAATGTTTTGGAGTCAGGATGCTGGGGGTTGAATCGTAGCTCTCTGATTTATCCAATACTGTGTGATTTTGGGCCTGCCTCTGAGCCTGTTCCCTATCTGTTAAAGGGGTTCCTAATATCTGCCTCATGCGGCTGTTAGGAAAGTAAACAAGGAAAGGGACACACAGCTCTCAGCACAATGCTGGCTCCTGGGAAGTGCCCCACAGATGGGAGCTTTATTATTCTCAGTCAAGATGGGGTCTTTTCCTACAGGCACCCTGGGGCTCCTTCAGGCCCTGGCCCAGGTTGAGACGCATTATGAGCCAGGGCCCTGCTGCGGCCCCAGAACAATCCAGAATTGACTGCAGACACTAAGGGGCCTCCATAACTGAAAGCAGGCTGGGGCATTGTTTTTAAGCCAGTGTGGACCCCCAAGTGGAACATCTTCCCTCCCAGGGCAAACACCTTCAGAACCCTCTGAAAATCACAGTTTCACTTTTAGCAAGACCCTGTTGCAGAGGGGAAAGCCCCCACATACCCAGTGCTCTCCAAAGGGAGTGTGCTCTTGGCCAGGATCTGCCTGTTCCAAGTTCCCTGCTCTTTGAACCCTTCCCTTTCCACCGGTTAATTCCTTAGCTGCCATCTTCATTTTTTTTTTTTTTTTTTTTTTTTTTGCCTTTCTGAACCCCGCTCCTCTCTCATTTTGGAGAGCTAGTGCAGGCTTGGGCATGTCTTTCAGGTTCTGGATTGTCCGCCTGCCCCACAGCCTGGATGAGAACCTCTCTTGCTGCCTCCCTCAGCAAATCCACGCAACTCTGGCAACTCTGTGCTTGAATTGCAGCTCCCAATAGTCCTGCCCTGACTTGTCCTTGGTGCATACGTGGGGATGAGCCAGGTTCTCTGCCTAAGGCTTTGAAAGTTCCAGCATATGGAAGTCTCAAAGTTTATGCTGAAACTCTCTAAGTTTATGCTTAGAGAGTATGGGTATAGCATAAACTCTCTGCTTTAGCTTTGCAATCATAGCAAGCAAGTTTGTGCCCAAAAGGAATTCACTTGCAAGTTCACTTGCGAAACAGAGTTTTAAAGTGCTGCAATCCTCTAACTCAAAATTGTATCAATGCCGAAAAAGTATTTTCCACTCATAACTAAGCAAAAAAAAAAGATGATATCCCAATATCTCCAAGGAGAGAGTGGTTAATGACCTCAGAAAGCAATTTGATACCAGGTACTAAAAGCTATCAAAATGTTTATACCCATGTACTCAGTAATTCCAATCTGGAAAATTTCTCCAGTGGATATAATCTCTTAGATTTGGTATAACAGAATATGAACAGAGATGTTAATGTTGAAAATGATTGAAATAGTCAGAAATAAAGGAATATTTAAATAAATGATTATAATCCACTCAGTACAGTTTTAGGCATTAACATTATGAAGTATTAGAGTTACGAAACCTGTGTAGGAACAAGAAAAATGCAGATAGCATACTATATAAAAGCATACATTCAGCATGATTACAACTACGTAAAATGTAAACAGTGTTTTAAAAATATTAGAGGAAAATACATCAGATGCATTTCCCTTGCTCTTGTTTCTAGTTTCTAAATTTTTGCGACATATACTACTGCAATTTTATCACCTTTATAAATGGAAAACTTAAAAATAACTCACTTCCCTTCGCAGAGAGCAGTGCTCGGTGCAAAGCCACACTCGACCCTAGAGACAGCCTTTAAAGCTGGACGTTTGGGGGCTGGAATCCAGCAGTGTGTGTCACTTCTAGTCCCATATGGTCTGTGCCATTTACTCACATGTGGTCTCATAATTCTGCAATTGTTTAGTGTGTTTATATCTTTTTCCACAACCATTTACTAAAAAGCTTTTTAGAATTGTGGTAAAACATACACATAAAATTTACCATTTTAACCATTTTAAAGTGTACACATCAGTGGCGTTAAGTAAATTCACGTTGTTAGATGACCATCACCACCATCCATCCGCTGAACTTTCTCATCTTCCTAAACTGCAACTCTGTACCCATTAAACAGGAACTCCCATTCCCCCGCCCCCTCTCCCCTGGTCACCTCTCTCCTATTTTCTGTTTCTATGAATTTGATCACTCTAGTTACCTCCTATAAGTAGAATCATACCATATTTGTCCTTTTGAACTACCATTTTTTGAAGTTCTCTGAGGATAAAGGCCAAGGCCCCAATTTGTTTTCATTTTGAACAGAATATTCATTTGCTCATTGGTTTAATATTTATCGTGCACTCGCAGCGTGTGTGCCAGACACTGTGCTAGGCGGGGGTTAAGCAACACTCAAGAAACACATGTGGTCTCTGAAGGGGACAGCATAGTGGGACAGAGAGAACAAGAAAAAACACAAAGAAGAAAGAATTTTGGATAGTGAGAAGTGCTCTAAGTGCTGCGAGGTGGCAGAGACTACCATGGGGCCTTCTGGACAGACTAAATGTTTGCAGAATGAATGGAGAGTGGCTCGCCCTGGAGAAGGCTGAGGGGATGGGGTGTCCAGGCAGAGGGAGCAGGGACACAGAGCCTGAGGAGGGAAGGGCCTTTGTACTGTGTGTGCCTATGTGCGCAGGGGATCAAGGGGAGATGCAGGTGCCCCAGCACTGGGGAGAGAGCTGGTGTGCATTCTAGTTGCAGTGGGGAGCTGTAGTGGGGGGCCTCTTCTCCCCGCTGGGCCTGGCCTTCGAGCAGGGCAGGCTGGCCCTGGGCTGTGGCCCATTGCACAGTCAGGACTGAGGAACAAGTGCCAGTCCTTCATGCTGGGCGCTAACTCCATCACACCCTACCTGCAGGAGCCCATTTCTCAGATAACAAGGCTGAGGCACGGCAGATCTATGCAGCCACTGTCACAGCTGGAATGGGAGTAATCAGGCTAAATCAGCCGGGAACCACCACTTTGTTCTGTGTCTTTGCGCACGCTGGGCTGGGCGCAGCGTCTGTCATGCAGGGCACAGGCAGGGAGCCAATTTGTAGGCGGCTCAGGGACCAGAAGCCACCTGAAGAACAAGTAAGTGAATGAATGAGCAGAGAGGAAAAGGGAAAAAGGCCGCCCAATCCCCCAGTCCCTCCCCAGGGTCCTAGGGGAGGGAGCTTTTCCTCGCTCTCCTGGGGCAGCGAGGAGAGAGGGGAGTGAGGGTGGAGCAGGGGAGAGGAGAGGAGAGGAGGCTCTCCGGGAAAGTGACAAGAAGGTCCTAGTCTCTCTAGAGCACTCTGGGGTGGTTTCTCATGCTTCTTTCCCGAGGCTTGGTTTTGACCTTACTGTAAACGGTTTTCTTTTACTTAACTGCATAAACATTCTCTGAATCACTTAGAAAATCTTTATAACCGCTATTTTGAGGTTGAATAATTGTCCACCACGTGAGTGGAGCACAGTTTATTGAAACTCTCCCTTATACTCATTTAGGTTGTTTTTGATATTTCTAAAATGCACATTAAATAATTATAATAACACCGAGAGTAGTCTTCCCTGCGGATTGATCTCCAGACTGATTTTCAAACGTCGGAGCCATTTCTTCGGGCCCTGTAACTCCCTCCACAGCTCCTAAGGCGGCTGTGGGCACACGAGGAGGAGGCTGAGGGAACAGAACGGGGGCGATGGTCCCATCTGCGTTTCTAAGTGAAGTCGCTGTTTCTGTCCCAAGCAGCACCAGGGTGGGGGGAGGGGCCGCACTACATAACAACCCCACATGAAAGGGGCAGGTGCTCAGGTGGGACCCCGGGGTGGCAGCAGCTCTGCTTGACGCCCCACTGCTCCAGGGGAGGCGACTGCCCTCCTCAAGGACCTCCCCCAATCCCTCCTTGGGCTTTTTCCTTAACTTCCTTGAGAAGAGTCCAGGATACAGGGGAATCTTTGCCCATTTTAACCGGACCCCGTTTGAGTCCCTAATTGTTGCAGCAAACCCCAGGCGCGCAACGCACAGACCGAGGCTTGCGGCTGGCTTGCGGTCGCTGCGATCGCGCTGGAGTCAGACAACCGCTGCCCTGGCAGGCGGCACCCCGGCACGTCTCAGGCGGGAAAAGACCGCGCCAGGTGGATGTCCCCGGGCTCTAGAGCCTGGGCTCCAGCCCTCTCAGCTCCTCTTGGTCGATGACCGTGCGACTGACACCTCTGGGAAGAAACCGGTGGAAAATGTGTGTAGCAGTAAAGACAGCGAAGAAAAGTGCAGTGACCCATCATTTTTTGTCACCCCAAGTCTGAACGGTCCTCAGGCCATAAGGGAGGCGGGAGGCGTGGGAGCCTCTCAGGAAGGGACGCTGCCTGCGGGCTACCCTCCTGCCTGTCCCCAAGCGCTTCGCTGCCCTTCCCTGCCTGTGCTCGGCTGCGGCTGCGCGACTCAGTCGCGCGCGTGCCAGCCACCCCTAAGACACACCCGAGGAGGGGCCACAGACCCTGTCCTCCGGGAAGGCACATGGACAGGAGCTCCTACCTGAATGTGTGTACCTCCTCCACGGAGCTCTTGGAGAAGAACATCCAAGACGGTTTCCCCCAGCTTTGATAAATTTGTAGACCAAGCAGGCTGAGGTACCCGTGTTTTTAGGTGGTTTTTAAGAAAGTGTCATTTATCTTAAGCTGATGTACCCTTGAAAACCTGGGAGGAAGTGTGGTATCGTAGGGGAGCGCTGTGCAGGCGACACAAGGGTCGGTGTTGTCTTCCTAGTTCTACCCGGCTGTTAGAGTCCATCTGGGCGGCAGAGTGAGGAGGTGGTCACCCTGCCCTCTGTTTAGCCAGTGGTACCTCCCCACCAGTTGTGTGGCAGTGATGGAGCAATAGAGCCCGGATGCTTCTCCCAGCAATCTAAACAAAACAGAGACCAACTCGAAAACCATGACTTTCTTGCAAATAATGGAATATTTTGAGAATCTATGACATGTGCAAGTTGGTAAGTGAGAAGGAAACAGGAACCACTGATCAATTTATAGTGACAACATTGAAAGCAGCAGAGGTTTTGGGCCAGGGGAGCAGCAACAGACCTGCTGTGAAAGCAGGTGACCCAGCAAGGGTGACCGTGGAGCTGGGTGAATCAACTAAGCCCTGCCACGGGCAAAGAACCCCAGCCACCATCTTAATTCTCTCTGCACAGATACCTTACTGTGCCGCTGCTGGGCGTGAAGTGTGGCGATTAAAAATACCCACTTCCTTTAAAAAGGCAGAGCAAGTTCAAGATCATTCCTATAAAAGATAGGGCTACCCCTGCTCACATGCATTGTGGTAGGCTTCCCATTTAGATAGAAAAGGGTGGAATTACAGCTGGCACACTGAGAATTGGCCATGGAAATGTTCACACATGTGGACATGACTGTGGATTTCGTGGCAGCAGAAAGTTTATCCTGATACATTAGTCAAAACTGCGGTCAAGTGTAAGCCATTGAGGAGATTTGTTTGTAAGCAATTCTTGGAAGCTTGCAGGGACTTCTTTTGAGGAAAAAAGCTTTCTGGTAGAGTTAAACATGAAACGGGTTGCCCAGAGAATGTGGGTTCTGGGTTATGAACGGTATTTAAATGTCAGGTGGGCAGCACTGGGCAGCATTGTTGTAAAGGGTGTTCAAGTATTATTTTGGAAGCTGAATTAGGTAAACTTTAAGTTCTCTTTCCAACATAGATATCTACAACTCTGGACTAACAGATCAAATTTTACCAGTTGCAAAGATTTTTTAATTTTAGTTGCAGTTTGTTGCTGCTTCAGCCACAACAGAAGTAGAGAAAGAGCCCACAGGTGGCTTATATGGGCCTATCATGAACTCTGGGTCTTTGTAGAGTGATGAGACTGGGTGAACTTGTGCAGGGCCTAAAGTTAAACTGTCCTGGCTCTTGTCCCCATGTGTTGGTGGTGTTAGGGAAAGGAAGGACATCTCACCAGGTATCACTGGGTGGTGGACAGTATTTGGGTAAAGTCCTTTCCCCACAGTGTTGCTTTCCTGCCTGGTGACTTCACTGATTTCAGGCTTAGTAATCTGCTTGTAAAATGGCAAGAGTGCCTATGTGGACAAGTGGTTAATTGAGGGAATGCAGGTAAATAGTACAGTACCAAGCACAAAAACACGGCTGAATACATGGAGTTAGTGGCTAGCAAGTGAGGGTGAATATCAATAAATAACTTATGAAGACATGAGTTGTCTGGTCACAATAAGCTTTTAGTGAGATTGGATATGGGCAACACATCTCTGAAAATAAGTAGAATTGTGTGTGTGTGTGTGTGTGTGTGTGTGTGTGGTTGGACCAGTGGACAAGTTTTTAACACAGATGTATAAAGTAGACAATCTCATTTATATTTTGGAAATTTTTATTTGTTTTTATTTTTTGTTATTTGATGATGATTATTTTTTCCTCTCAGAGGAGATCTTCCAACTGCAGGAGATGCTGTTGTTGATCTCACTTCTGAAGTTAAGATGCCTTCAAATGGCTCTGAACACAGAGAAGTGAAACCGTCAGCGCAGCTAGAGATGGCGAGTCTGCTATTCAGAGCCAACATGTGTAAGTTTGAAGTTCTGTTCAGGTATGCTTTAAATAGGTACAACCTTAAAAATATAATTTTCTTATTATCAAAATCATGTGTCTTTTTAAAGAAAATCTAGGAAACACATAAAAGCAAAGAGAAGAAGAAAAGAAAGTATTCATATAATCCTACCTCCAAAGATACAACCAGCAACCTCTGCCATACCATCTCCTGGAGTCCCTCACTCTCTTAAAAACAGGGCCACACTGTAGCTCTCTAATAATATTTCATAACTTTTTAAATACAGTAATTTTTTTCTTGTCATTATACATTGTTACATACTCACACACACTTTTTTCAAAATTGAGATTGCTTTCTTGTTCTGCTAGAAATGTAATATACAGACAGAAGTAATGCATATATATAAACAAGAGGGTGAAAATTACTTGTAATTTCCCTCCAACTCCCGTGACAATCAGAATTAACATTTTGGCATATACTGTTTCTGAATATTTCATTTAATGCATGTTTCTCACGTATAGATAATGCCCCTTCCCCTCTGCCCAGGATTGGGTTCATATAATATCTGTTTTATAACTTGCTTTTAATATGTCTTTCAGTTATTAAACATTCTTGCACAACATTATTTTAATGGTTCTCATTACACCGTATGGATGTATTGTCATTTTATTTCACTGGTGGATACTTAGGTTTTTAGCATGTTTTCAATATGCACACAATACTGTGATACGTGTCTTTGCTGTTTATAATCATCATGCATAAGCATAATATCCTTTTCATGACAAAAGGGGAATTGCTGTGTAAAAACATTTACATAAGTTTGAGGCTCTTGTTACATGTTGCCAAATTGCCCGTCGGAATGGTGGCACCAGTTTGAACTCTCAGCAATAGACTATGAATGGGCTCAATTACCAGCACGCTCATCGATCTGAAATGTTATATTCTGGTTCAGTCTGGTACAGTGCATTTTAAAAATGCATTCCTTTTTCCTTTTGTTTGTTGTTTTAATAATTCTAACTGGTTAATATATCAGAAATAAGTTTGGATTTAATTTTTATTAGATTTCATTATTGATTACTGACTTTCTGGATTTTTTTTCTATATTTTTGAAAAAGATTCATTGATTTAAATCATCTGGAATTTCTTTTTTTTTTTTTAAGACAAGGTCTCACTCTGTCTCCCTGGTTAGAGTGCAGTGGCATCATCATATCACATTGCCTCAAACTCCGGGGTCCAAGCGATCCTCCTGCCTTGGCCTCCTGAGTAGTTGGGACAACAGGTGTGTGCCACCACACCCGACTGATGTTTCTTTTTTTTCTTTGAGACAAAGTCTTACTCTGTCACCCTGGGTAGAATGCAGTGGAATTATCTTAGCTCACTGCAACCTCAAACTTGTGGGCTCAAGCGATCCTCCTGCCTTGGCCTCCCAGAATGCTAGGATTACAGGTGAGCCACCATGCCCTGCCTTGAATTTCTTTTGATGTAAAATATGCAGGACTAAAACTTAATTTTTTCCAAATAGTTAACCGGTTGTCTCAGCACCCTTTATTATATAATCAATTCTTCCCCCATGTGTGTGAATGCCACATGTATCATGTAATCCATTCTGTATCACTTTATTTTAATTATTGAAATGAGTAATTTTATTTATTTATTTATTTATTTATTTATTTATACTTTTTTGAGACAAGAGTCTCACTCTGTTGCCCAGGCTAGAGTGAGTGCAGTGGCGTCAGCCGAGCTCACAGCAACCTCAAACTCCTGGGCTCAAGCTATCCTTCTGCCTCAGCCTCCCGAGTAGCTGGGACTACAGGCATGCACCACCATGCCCGGCTAATTTTTTCTATATATTTTTAGTTGTCCAATTAATTTCTTTCTATTATTAGTAGAGACGGGGTCTTGCTCTTGCTCAGGCTGGTTTCAAACTCCTGACCTTGAGCCATCCTCCCGCCTCGGCCTCCCAGAATGCTAGGATTACAGGCGTGGGCCACCATGCCCGGCCTGAAATGAGTAATTTTAAAGTGACTAATAAATATCTAGTAGCTATTAATCCCATGGTGGAGGAAGAGCTTTTGCCTTTGAGAAAGAAAACCTTTTTCATTTGATTCTAAAAGCATGAATGAGTTGCATTCCTCCATCTCCGCAAATTTTCCCTTTGCTAGAATCCACAGATGGGGAAAAGAAGACGTCATGGTGAGGAAGCAGGAATCCAGACCCCAGAATGTGGCCAACCAGTAACGAAGCTTGTGGGAACACTTGGGCTCCCCCTGCCCTGGCGGTCAAAGCAGAAGCTGAACATTGGCCTCAGGGATGCTGAGACTTTAAGGAGTCAGCCAAGTCCTGGGGACCCAGAACTCCTGAGTTCTCCTGATAAGAAATTAAAAACTAGGGGATGGGGATGTAACGAAAGTATTGTCCTAAAACTTTTAGGAAAAACAAAACACAAAACAGTGAAAGAAATGATCCATGGAGTCAAGCTTCAGTAACTCAATATCCTCATATGACTTTTCAGGATAGCTCTGCTTGAAATGCCATCTAATTAGTAATCCGTTCAGCTATTATTATAACAAATTCTACTTCTGTGTAAAAAAAGTATAATGAGTGGGAAAGGATTTTAATTGTACTCCTTCATCTAATCAGACTTCTCAGCAGCCTGGGTGTTCACACCATGAAACCACAGCCAGAGCAGCACACTGTAACTGGGGCGGTGAATTGTAATTTTAGGCAAATACAGAGAAGAAAATAAGTTACCTTGAGCTTTTATAAAACTAAAAATAGTAAGAGATGTCATATCAAATAAGATGAAAGGCACAGTCACATCAGGTTTTTGCACAGTACCAAGTAACCTGCTTGAGTGGTGACTAAATGTGAAATGCTATTAGGTTATGGGCCGCTACGATGCCCACCCTCCATTCTATTGCTGGTTTGCCCTATTTTACTGCTCCCTTTGTGTGTCTAGCTTTGTAAGCTGCTCCAAATCCTTTCTGGAATAGGTAGTGCAAGAATAAACAAATAAAAACATCGATTCTTAGGAGCTTTTCAGAGTATTGTCAAAATGAATTTTACCAGTCAAGTTAATAAAAGGTGGACTATTTTTATTTTAATCCCTTGTTACTTAAATGAAATGAATCCCTTTTCCAGGGGAAATTCTGTGTTTTAACATTCATGCCCAGCATTGGCAGTTAGGTGGGTGTCCTGCTGCCGCCAGCGTTTGCCCCCAATGTGGTCATAGACACGTAGCTCCAGACACGAAGATGCTTTTCCAGAGGCGATAATTTGCTTTACAAAAAGAGGGCCATATTTTAAATACTTCCATGCATCCTGATTTTCCTCCCAACTAGGACACTGTGGGAATGTTGCCAAATTATTCTTTTTAAGTCATTCTTTTGACGGCTGCATGATAATTTTGGGTGTGGAGAGACCATAAATGATTCAGTGATTCCCTATGAATGAACTTGGGGTTATTTCCCATTTTTATTTTGCCCAAAAGATATTGAAATAATCATCTTTGTATATTTAGTCTTACGTAACGATGCTTTTACTAAAGGAAACATGTTCCCAGGAGTGTGGGCAAGAGTATGGGAGTCATGTTAAATGCTGCTTGGTGCCACCCAGATGTTTTCCTCATGCCATCAGCAACACCTGATTGCTCTTGGCCACGGGCTGTCCAGCAGCGAGTGGCATCACTCTTTCACATTTTCACTCACCCAGTGACATTTGGATGCAACTGACAGGTTTCCATTGTTCTGGAAAATGTGTTCTTTTTTTTTTTTTTTTTTTGAGACAGAGTCTCACTCTGCTGTCCGGGCTAGAGTGAGTGCCGTGGAGTCAGCCTAGCTCACAGCAACCTCAAACTCCTGGGCTCAAGCGATCCTTCTGCCTCAGCCTCCTGAGTAGCTGGGACTACAGGCATGTGCCACCATGCCCGG
>CAUYRT010092137.1:0-11292 GCA_963574885.1 Lepilemur ruficaudatus | reverse complement strand
TTCTTTAAGTTTGTCTTAAAATCTCAGGCCTTTGGCCAGGCGCGGTGGCTCAAGCCGGTAACCCTAGCACTTTGGGAGGCCGAGGTGGGTGGATCGATCAAGGTCAGGAGTTCGAAACCAGCCTAAGCAAGAGCAAGACCCTGTCTCTACTAAAAATAGAAAGAAATTAATTGGCCAACTAAAAATATATAGAAAAAATTAGCCGGGCATGGTGGCGCATGCCTGTAGTCCCAGCTACGCGGGAGGCTGAGGCAGGAGGATCGCTTGAGCCCAGGAGTTTGAGGTTGCTGTGAGTGAGGCTGACACCATGCACTCTAGCCCGGGCAACAGAGTGAGACTCTGTCTCTAAAAAAAAAAAAAAAACCTCAGTCCTTTATTTTGATTCATGTCTATGGCTATGTCTTCAAGTTCACTGATTCTTTTTTTCCTCCTTAGAGCTAAATCTGTTATTAGTCCCATTTAGTGAAATAATTTCAGATTTTCTATTTTTCCTATATGGAAGTTCCATTTCATTCTTCATATTATCCATTTATCTCACTATGTTTAGGCTATTCTTTAGATACTTGAGCATACTTACAATGTTTACAAATAGTGTTTACATTCCTGGTCTGCTTATTCCATTGACTCTTTAGCTTCTGTGTCTGTTTCTCCTGGTTATGGGTCACATTTCCCTACTTCTTCCCACGTCTATTCATTTTAATTGGATGCTGGTTATGTGATTTTACATTGTTGAGTGCCAGATTTTATTGTATTACTTTAAACTCTTTAAAGAGTTTTGGACTCAACAAGAATGATAGACTGTATATTGATTCACATTCTTTTGTGTGTGCAGCTATCTGGAAATTGCCAGGTAGAAAGCTGGAGTAATTTTAGTGTTCAATTTGCTTCCCTTCATCAGGGATCACAGTTCTGTGCTGCCTGTTCATGTTGTTCAGTGTCTGAAAACCACTATTTCATAAATTTTATTCAGTGTTCTAATTTACGGTGGGAGAATCTTTTGTGTAGCAGTTACCTTTCTATGTATGGAAGTAAAAGTCCATTAAATGTCCCTTACTTTCTTTTCAAAATGTATGTGACATTGGATCCAAACACAACTAATCCCTAATTTGTTATGTTTAGTAATGGGAAATTGGTTTTCTCCAGTTTCAAAAAGCATCATCTGCTGGGCATGGTGGGAAGCCTGTAATCCTAGCTCCTCAGGAGGCTGAGGTGGGAGAGTCACTTGAAGACAGGAGTTCGAGGCTGCAGTTGCGCTATAACTGTGCCTGTGAATAGCCAATGAACTCCAGTTTCGGTAACACAGCAATACCCCATCTCAAAAAATAAACAACACCCAAAAAGCATCATCCTTCAGAGAACAGGAAACAATTTGATGTTGTAGAGTGTTACATATTGAAAAAGATCCATGCAGGAAGGCTTAGGGTTAGAGAAATGAGAGATAGGAAGAGAGGTGGCAGGATAGCATGAATAAGAGAAAAAATGATTTCAACACTTAAAAATTTGTGTCTCAGCCAGGTGTGGTGGCTCACAGCTGTAATCCTAGCACTTTGGGAGGCCAAGGCTGGAGGACTGCTTAAGGTCAGGAGTTTGAGATCAGCCTGAGCAAGAGCAACACCCCATCTCTACAAAAAATAGAAAAATTAGCTGGGCATGGTTCTGCATACCTGTAGTCCCAGCTACTTGGAAAGGTGAGGCAGGAGGATCACTTAAGCCCAGGAGTTTGAGGTTGCAGTGAGCTATGACGATGCCACTACACTCTAGCCTGGGTGACAGAGTGAGACCCTGTCTCACAAAAAAAAAAAAAAAAAAAAAAAATTGGTGTGTCTGTGAAGTTTTGAATAGAATAGGGATGTTGATTTTAATAAAGTTACATTGGAGTCAATACTTAAACTATTTTAAATATTTTCAAAATGTGTGACTAAATAGACTATATGAGCTCTAGTTTAATAGCAACAATAGGGATTTATATTTTTCTTGCTTCCAAAACACAATTTTATTTTCTATGCAAAATATCACAGATCATTCAAAATATCCACGGAAAGCTGGTGCTGCTCTCATTCCTCCCTCAGTGTGAATGGTAGGAAATATTACTAATAATATAATCATGTTTGTTTGATTCAATTTTTATCTAAGCATTAGCAACACTAAGACATCTCAAGATCCGGTAATCAGCACAAAAAAACTCCAATTAGCCTGGATCGTGATGCACATCAGAGTGACTTTGTGGATATCCAAGTCCAAATTTGGTTGCAATTGCAGGCTGGTCAGTAAAAGAAGATCCATTCCATTGCCTAATATCTTAAGGGAGAAGTATGGAAAGAGAAATCAGAGGAAGGTGTAATTAAAGGTATAAATACGGGTCACTTCTGTCACATTATGGAATGAGACCCTCTCCATAGTTACAGGACTCTGAGACAAAGGAGACAGTAATGCTGATAAAGAACTTCAAACTGATTTTTCTTAAGGCTCAGTGAACAGAAAATCATGATTGGTTAAATAAATATACCCTTTCCTTTCTGGTAAACTGAGTCCAAACAAAGTTATAACTGTACTTCTCCTGCACCCCCAACTTATAGTAGTGATGACCATCAGGAGATACTGCTTCACCTAACTCAGACATTAAGGTTTCAAAGTGTTTCCATAAATGAGCTTTTGCATTTGCTTTCATTTATTCCAAAAAACTGAAATTTTAATAAATTTTATAATTATGCTTTCATATTTTGTAGGTAAATTTACATCTTTCATTTTGTTACTGGTATATTAGTAAGTGGATTCCATTAAACATCATTGGCTTACACTGTGAAAAGTTAAATATTAAAGAAAACTTCACGATGATAACTATTTTCAAGAAAACTGATTTCGTTCATACATGAAGAAACAATTAAAAGGCTACACTTATACTATGTCCAAATATTTGAAAATCTATCTCCTGAAATGATCTCATGAATTTCAAATTTCAAACATTTTAAAATGTTCATTTAGTTGGAAAACTTAACAATTATTGAACCAAAGGTATAGGTACATGGACCTTTACTTCACTATTCTTTTAACTTTTTCACATTTGGAATAATAAATTGGTTGTGGGATGCAGCCAAAATACTGCTTATAGAGAAATTACATTACAAAAGAAAGGTTTATCAGTAATCTAAACTTAACCTTGATAAACAAGAAAAAAAGCACGTGAAAACTAAAGCAAAGAGAAGAAGAAAATAACCTTAAGAGCAGAAAACAATAAAATTGGTAATAAATAATACGAAAAAATAAATGAAAGCTGGTTTCTGAGAAGGTCAATAAGATTAATAACACATTAATCATAATTATCAGGAAAAAGAAAAGAAACAAATTGGTAACAGAAATAAGGCATGAAACATCACAACAGAGTCTACATACAATCAAAGCATAATAAAAAAGCATTTTAAGTAATTTTATGCTAATAGATTTGAAAACTTCAATGAATTAGAAAAATTATTTAAAAGATATAAACTATCAAAACTTACTCAAGAAGAAACAAATGGAATATTCCTGTATGTATAAAAAAGTTAAATTCATACTTCATAGTATTCCTACAAAGAAAACTTCAGGCCTCAGATGAGTTCCCTGGTGAATTCTACCAAAGAGTTCAGGAAGAAATAATACAAATTCTACACAAACTGCTAAAGAAAATTGAAGAGGACGGAATACCTTCCAACTTATTCTCTGAGGTCAGCATTATCCTTCTACCAAAACTAGAAAAAGACATTGCAAGAAAAGAAAACTACATATCAATAAAAACCGTAATTTTTTTTTTAAAGCAAATTGAACACAACAACATACAAAGATGATACCTCATGACCATGTGGGGTTTATCTTAGGAATGCAAAGTTCAACATTTGAAAATCAATAATATAATTCACTATATTAACAGATTAAAATAATTAAAACTATTTGATCATCTAAATGATGCAGAAAAAGCATTGGGAAAAAATCAACAACAAATCAAAGTGAAGATCTCAATAAACTAGAGGAAATACAAGAGAACTTCCTCAACCTGACAAAGAGCATCATTGAAAAAACTTAGCATCATACTTAACGTTGACTGAATGCTTTATTTCTAAGTTTATAAACAGGGTAAGAATGTCCACTTTACTTCCAGTGTACACTGTATTGGAGATTTTAGCCAGTGTATAAAGCAAGGAAAAGAACCAGCCAGATTGGAAAAAGAAATAAAACTTTTTATTTGAAGAACACACGATCACCTACACAGAAAATCCTAAAAATTGTCTAACAACTACTAGAACTAATAAACAAGGTTAGCAAAGTCAGAGGATACACAAATACAATTGTATTTCTATGTTTTAACAATTAACGATTACAAAGTAAAATTTAAAAAATAGCATTTACAATAGCACCAAAATATATGAAACAATGATAAATTTAAGGTAAGATTTGCTAGAACTGCACACTAAAAACTATATAGCATTTATAAGAGAAAATGTAAAAGACCTAAGTAAATGAGAATATATATCATGCTGTGGATCAGAAGACTCAATATTAAACTGTGAATTCATCACATATTGATCTGTTGTAATTCTCATCAAAATCCCAGGAGTCAATTTTTGTAAGCTGATTATGAAATACAAATATATGTATATATGGAAATGCCAAGAGCCTAGAATAACCAAAATTACTTTGATAACAAAACTGGAGGACTTACACTATGGTGATCAAAACCCTATTGTATTCATATAAACATAGATATGCAAAAAAATAGAACAAAACAGAGTCCAGAAATAGTGTTAGTCATATATAACCAAATGACTTTCAACAAAAATACCCCAAAGAAGTCAATAGGCAGACAATAACTTTTTAGAGACATATGCAAAGAAATAAACGTTGAGATAACTCACACCATATATAAAAATTAACTCAAACTAGTAAAACTTCCGGAATAAAATATAGAAGGAAGTATTTCTGACTTTGCATTAGGCAATAATTTCTGAAATCAAAAAAAGCTACAAATTATTTAACGTTTTAATAAATTAGATTTTATTAAAATTAAAACATTTGTCCTTTGAAGGCATTGTTAACAAAACAAAAAAGGCAAGCCAAATACTAGGGGAAAATATCTACAAACATGTATCTAAGAAAGGACTTTGAATCCAGAAATATAAAGATAACTTATGACGCAATAATAAGAGGACAAACATTACAATAAACACAGAGGGAAATAATTTGGACAAACACATAACCAAAGAAAGTTCTACAGATGGCAGATAAATATGTGAAAATGTGGTCAACATACTCTATGGTTTGCATGCTTGTGTGTCCCAAAATTCATATATTGAAACCTAATCACCAATGTGATGGTATTGGGAGGTGGGTCTTTGGGAGGTGATAAGATCAAAAGGGAGGAGTCCTCATGAATGAGATTAGTGCCCTGATAAAAGAGGCTCAGAGAGCTTCCCTGCCCCTTTACACTACGTAAGGACACAGTATGAATGTACCATCAGACCCTCACCAGATACTGAATCTGCCAGCACCTTGATCTTGGACTTCCAGCCTCTAGAACTTTGAGAAATAAATTTCTGTTGTTGTAAGTTACCCAGTCTGTGGTATTTTGTTACGGCAGTCCGAATGGACTAAGAAAGCATCACTAGTCTTTAGGCTAGAGGAAGCTAAAACCACAATGAAAAACCACTACACACACACCGTCTATTTTGGGATGACTAAAATTAAAATGACTGACAATATCCCAGGTTGACAAAAATATAGAGCAATTGGAACTATTCCACATTACTGATGGGAATGCAAAATGGCATATCCATTTTGTAAAATAGTTTTGCAGTTTCTGTAAAGTTAAACACACATTTACCAAATGATTACGCAATTCCACTCTTATATATTTACACAAGAGAATGAACACATATGTCTACAAACGTGACCTGTATGTAAATAATCATAGTAACTTTATTCATAACAATCCAAAGCTCTGGCAACCAAGTTGTTACCCAATTGGGGATTGGATAAAAAACTGTGGTATGTATCCACACAATGGAATACTATTCAATAATAAAAAGGAAATGGACTACTGATATATGCAACAACACAGGTGAATCTTAAAATAATATGCTAATACAAAAGAACACATACTGTATGATTTTAGTTTTATGAAAATGTAGAAGCAAAATATAGTGATAGAACACAGAACATTAGTTGCCAGGGGCTAAGGAGTAGAAGTAGCACATTAACTGCAAAAGTACATAAGAGAAATTTTGGGGAGGATGAAAATGTTCTATATCTTAATTATGATGATGGTTACATGAAATGTCACATGGTTACATGTCAAACTTCATAGAATTCTATGTTTAAAATTGGTGAATTTTACTGCATATAAATTATATCTCAATAAAGCTGACCAGAAACAGAAACCTAATGCGGGGAGTTACACAGTATTTATTCTCTCCTACGATCAGTAGTGTGATTCACAAGTAAATGGAGTAAATCAGTCCTAAATAAACCACCTACTTAGGTTCTGTTTAGTTACAAATAAATGAAGACCTCTTTTGTGGTTACTATCTTAAATTGCATACTTAATTAGAAAGAAGTAGGGAGGCAAGAAGAGTAGTTTATTCAACTCTGGGGTCCCAGTGCCCAAATAATGTTTAGCATATAGTAGGTACTTTTAGCTTGTGAATAAAATGTTTGTGAATAAAAATTTAACTAGAAACAAACTCTTAACCCCTTTTACAAAGCCTAGGTACATTCAATGTTCTTATATAAAGTATTTAGACAAACGTGCATAAGATATTAGCCAATTTGCATATTTCATTGGTTAGACTTACCCTGTGCCATTATTTGACATAAACAAATGTCATAACAATGACATAAACAAATTAAGAAAAAGCTTTGCAGATCATATTTGAATGACCAACTTTTAATTCATGATGCAGATATCTCATCTGATCATTCATTAAATCTTTATTTTTAACAATAAATAAAAAGTTGTAAAGTCTCTGAATTTTTATATCTTTTAGTTAGGAATTAAAATAATTCTAAAAACATGAACTGAATTTTTCAACATCAATTGCTTTCCACTCTCTATATAGGAAATATTCAGAGTTCTTCCAACATTTGAATTATGGAGAATTGACTTATCCTTCTGGAGAATTTGATTCTAAATACTAATTATAAAAATATATAAACAATGTGTTTACTGATTACAAAACTGACTATATGGCTAAGAGACTCTATGTTAAACATGTAGAAGAAATGACAATTACCCAGGAGTTTTAACATAACAATAAAAAATATTTTGTAAACCAATAGGGCAAAACTTTTTGACATCAAATTTTAAAGTTACTGAAAAACTTTACTTTTGCCAAATAAACAGCAAACTTACACTCTGTTGCCGTATGAAATTGAGAAGAAAGTGCCTGAGTAACTGAATTCCAAAACGTGTAGAAAATTTCAGGTTGTCCATCCTGTGAACCAAAAAAAAGAATATATTTATTTTAAGAAATTATAATGGATAAGATATAGCATTGAGAATTTATCTAAATATTTAAACGATATGTTTTAGACATATAATTATCAAACGGTGGAATTATTAAGAAACGAACTAGAAATATTATATAAACAAATCAAATTATGTCCCATGTTCAAGTAATCAGTCATTATTCTGCTCTGTCACATAACAGCTGGTGTGATCCCGGGCAAGGTGCTTAACTATTCTGTGCCTTGGTTACTTACCTGTAAAATGGGCACGGTAACAGTAACTACTCATTGCAGAATTACTATGAAGAGTAAACAAATTAACATCTTACAACAGTGTCTGACATATATAATAACCCTCAATGAATGTTTGCTATTGTTATTGCAAATACTGCTGGCATCCTCATCCTTTAATATACAGAAGGCAATTCGTGTGACTACAACGAAATGACGGGTGAAGCATGCTTACACTAAGGATGACTAACAGGAAATAGTTCACCATTATAAAAGAGAGTGCTTGAAGCCTAGACACAGCTAAAAAAAAAAAAAGAAAGAAAGAAAAGAAATAGGAATTATTACTACTCAGTTTAACATGATACTTTCATTCAAATTTAAAGATATGTTTTAGAAAGTCACTAAGCAGATAAATATTAGTATAAGTATCATTTGTTAAAAACAAAGTACTTTAATACTGTTAAAATGGAATTACACTCTTAGAAATTTTGCCAAATACTTCAATGTATGTCTATATGTGTGGTGTACAATATGAAATTGCCAATATTCTACTATTTTTTCAGTACAAAAATGACAATTTCATATGGTTAAAAGTAATAGTATAAATAAAATATGTCTAATGTTCAAATATTATTACTACTCTAAAAATAACATTTCTAATTTTGGATAAGTGAACAAAGTAACTAATGAAAAATACTGATTTGTGACTTTTATACCTATGTACACTTTCATTTTCATTGTTATTTGTTTCTTTCTTTAATAAGTCTATGGTTGAGAATTTACTCAAGTGAGACATGTATATCATAAAAAAGGCAAATCAAATCATTGTTGATTTCTTATGCAATCATCAGAAAATACATTCAGAGTCCCAAGATTTCATGTATTATGTCTTGTGTATCTCAGTTTAAAGTAGATGTTTTCCCTCATACTAAAGAAGTATCATAACATACCACATTAACAGAATGAAGGACAAAAACCACAAGATCATCTCAATGTAGAAAAAACATTTGACAAAATTTAACACCCTCTCATGATGAAAATATTCAACAAAATTGAACTAGAAGGAAATTATAACATAATAAAGGCCATATATGTAAAGCCCACAGCTAACATCATACTCCATGGTGCAAAACAGAAAAGCTTTCCCTCTAAGATCAGGAACAAGGCCAGAATGCCCACTCTCACCAGTTCTATACAATATAGTACTGGGAGTTCTGCCAGAAGAATCAAGCAGAAAAAGAAATAAAAGGCATCCAAATTGGAAACGAAGAAGTAAAATTATCTCTGTTTGTAGATGACATGATCCTGTATGTGGAAAACTCTAAAGAGCCCATAAAAAACCCTGTTAAACTAATAATTGAATGCAGCAAAGTTGTACGCTACAAAATTAACACACAAATATTAGTTGTATCTCTACACGTTAAAATTGAACAATTTGAAAAGGAAATGAAGAAAACTATTCCATTTATAACATCATCCAAAAGAATACTTAAGAATAAATGTATCTAAGAAGGAAAAAGGCGTATATACTGAAAATTACAAAATATTGCTGAAAGAAATTAAAGACAACACAAATGGAAAGACATCCCATGTGTTACAGTTTAGAAGACTTAATATTGTTAAAATGTCCATACCACACAAAGTCATCTATAGATTCAATGCAATTCCTACCAAAATCTCAACAGTATTTTTGCAAAAATAGGGGAAAAAAATCCTAGAATCTATATGGAATCTCAAGGGACCTCAAATATCCAAATAGCTTTCTTGAGAAAGAAAAAAGAAAACTAGAGACTTCACACATCCTGATTTCCAAGCATATTACAGAGCTGGGCACCATGGCATGTGCCTATAGTCCCAGATACTCCAGAGGCTGAGGCAGGAAGATCACTTGAGCCCAGGAGTTCAAAACCAGCCTGGGCAACACAGTGAGAAACCATCTCTAAAAAAAATATTATTATATAAAGCTTCAGTAATTGAAAAGTGTGGTAGTAGTATAAAGACAGACACATGGACCAATGGAAGTGAATAAAGAACCCAGAAATAAACCCTCAAGTATATGGTCATATAATCTTCAACAACGGTGCCAAGGCTACACAATGATTAAAGGACAGTTTCTTCAATAAATGCTGTTGGGAAAACTGGATATACACATGCAAAAGAATGACGTTGACCTCTTAATTGATGTATAAAAAATAACTCAAAATGGATTAAAGAACTGAAATTATAATTCCTAGAAGAAAACATATGGGGGAAAAGCTCCATGACAATGGATTTGTCAATAATTCTTCATTATGACATCAAAAGCACAGGCAACAAAAACAAAATAGACAAATCGGACTATATCAAACTTCAAAACTTCTGCACAGCGAAGAGAACAACCGACAGAGCAAAAGCAAACTACAGAATGGGAGAAAATATTTACTAACCATATATCTGATAAGGAGTTAATATTCAGAACTCTCACAAATCAAAAATAAAAAAACTAAATACCATGATAAAAAATAGGCAAAGGACTTTAATAGACACTTCTTCAAAGAAAATATATGAATGGCTAACAAGCACATGAAAAGATGCTCAATATCACTAATCATCAAAGAAATGCAAATCAAAACCACAATATGAGATATCACCTTATACCCATCAGGATGGAGCTACTATCAAAAACCAGAAAATAGTAAGTGCTGACGAGGATATGGAGGAATTGGAACCCTTGTGCACTGTTGGTGGAAATGTAAAAAGGTTCAGCTAACTATAGAAAACATTAGAGAAGTTCCTCAAAAATTTAAAAATAGAAATTACCATATGATCCAGCAAACCTACATTTGGGTATACACCTAAAATAATTGAAAACAGGATCTTGAAGATTTATTTATACACTCATGCTCACTGTGGCATTACTGACAAAAGCTAAGAGGCGGAAACACCTAACCATCTGTTGAAGAATGAATGGATAAAGAAAATGTGGTATATACAGTTATGCATTGCTTAATGATGGGGAAACGTTCTAAGAAATGTGTCATTAGGTGATTTCATCATTACGCAAACATCATAGAGCGTACTTATACAGACCTACATGGGATAGCCTACTACACACCTAGGCTTTATGGTATAGCCTATCCTCCTAGGCTACAACCTGTGCAGCATGTTACTACAATGAATACTTCAGGCAACTGCAACACAGAAGTATTGTGTGCTTAAACATATCTAAACATAGAAAAAGCACAATAAAAACATTTACGTGACCACCGTCATATATGTAGTCCAACATAGACTGAAGTGTCATTATGCAGCACATGATTGTACATACAGTGTAATACTATTCAGCCTTAAAAAAGGTAATCTGTCATATGCTACAACATGGATGAACCTTCAGGACATTATGGTAAGTGAAATAAGCCAGTCACAGAAGACAAGTATGCATGATTTTATTTACATAAAGTATCAATAGTAGCCAAACTCTCAGAAGCAGAGAGGAGAATGGTAGTTGCCAGGGGCTGGGAAAGAAGGAAAAGGGGAGTTGTTCAATGGGTACAGATTCAGTTTTCCAAAATGAAAAAGTTCTAGAGATTTATTGTACAAGATGCATAT
>CAUYRT010092136.1:0-27049 GCA_963574885.1 Lepilemur ruficaudatus | reverse complement strand
TTAATTTCTTTCTATTTTATAGTAGAGACGGGGTCTCGCTCTTGCTCAGGCTGGTCTTGAACTCCTGACCTTGAGCTATCCACCCGCCTCGGCCTCCCAGAGTGCTAGGATTACAGGCGTGAGCCACCGCGCCCGGCCTGTGTAGGTCACTTTAAATACTTTTTCTAAATATCCCCAAAAGGCAAACAAAATTATTGATATTTAAACTTCATCTGTTACTGACTTGTTTGTTTAACTTGATAGAAATATGATTTGTGAATGATCCAGAGAGGCAAACATTGTGATTGGTGTGTGTCCGGTTACTCTTGCTACCTAACACCCCCCACCGCCAACAGCTTAGCAGGGTAAAGCACGCTGGGCTTTTCCCAGCATGGTGGCTGGGGGCTGAGAGGGAGACATGTTCCAAGAGGACCAGGAGGAAGCCTGAAGTAGCCTGGAAAATCATGTGGCACATCACTTCTGCTGTATTCTGTTACGTCAAAGTGGGCACAGGCTTGCCCAGTTTCAGGGGCAGGGGACACCTCTCCATGGGAAGAGCATCAAAGAATTTGTGACCGTTTGATTTCAATGGACACAATCTGATAGATTATTTCCAGAAATGGCCACAATAATTCCTTATCCTGTGTCCACACCCTGTGCATTCCCCTTTCTCACAGACTCAAGGCTTGGCCAGGACATTCATTTGGTCCAATGAAACAATTAGCGCAACCAGAGACTTGAGAATTGGTTGCGTGTTGGAGTTAGTCTTCCCTTGCTGCTGTTGGGGACTTGCTGTCACCACCGTGTGAATGAGCCTGGGTAGTCTGCTGGGTGATGAGAGACACATGGAGTGAACTGCCAGACATGAGTGAGGACGTTTTAGACCCGCCGCCAGCCACCCCGCCAGCAGCCTGCCCGTCGTGAGCAAGCCCAGCAGAGATCAGCCGGGCTGGCTCAGACCATAACGACCCAGTTGACTCTCAGAATTATGAGCTAATAGATAGTATTGTTTCAGGCTACTGAGTTTTGGGGTGATTTGTTATGCTACAGAAACTAACTGATACAGGGATCTGATAGATAACATATCTTTTCTTTCATCCAGTTTGGAAACAGATGAAGAATAGGCACAAGTTTCAAGTCGGAGAGGAAGCGGCTTTCTTGCTGTTTAAGGCAAGGTTGAAGAAAGCGGCTTTTGGTTTATCACCCAAGCAGGTGTGCCAGTAGCCCTGGCAGGTCGGCAGCTAGGCAGTCACCGACGGCGCGAGGCAGCCACTGGCCACTCCCTGCGTGCATGGCCCCATCTGTCTCCCAGCACTGCGGGGTAGAGCCCAGTGTGGGGAACCCCGAAGCGCTGAGCACTCTGTGTGCCCGTTCCCTTGCGCACCTCACTCCTCAGCTGAGTCCTCCCTCCTGCCCTGCGGAGGAGTGAGCAAGGGGCTAACAGAGGCCGGGGGAGTTAGTTACTCTAAGGAGATCTTTCCACGTGGAAAGGTAAAGCAGGAGGAAACAACAACCCTCTTCACCAGATTGCTTTTCTTTTACATTTTTTTGAATTTATGATATTAGTACAACTGGCTTATACTTTTATGTGCCATCTATCGCTTGGCATATTGTTTAATCCATATGTGTGGTATAATCACGCCATCCTGGAAGGTATGGAATGTGATTTTATTAATTTAAAATTGTTTGAGATTTACAGCTTTTTTCTTCCTTTTGTCATATCTTTGATTTTATTGATGGCAAGGCATTGATTACCAGTGAAACTGTTTGTTATAACACTTCCTAAAGACAGCTCTGGTCAGTTTTCTGGGAATATATTATATGTATTGGGGTGTAACTGGAGACCCGCACGAGTCAGTTCTCAACAGCTAGTGGACGTTCATCAATAACATTCCGTTTTTAATCTGTCTTCTGTAGCATCACAAATCAAAAACTAAGACAGTATGTTACCTAGTTTATAATACGAGGCCGGATTTTTCTTTAACATTTTGAGTTTTAAAGCTCCTGAAGAAGGCAGAAATAATCAATCATTGGTTGTGAACTGTCTGTAACAATGAAACTGAAATTTCAAAAGGGCAATTCTGTTACTTGGTAATGGATGGCTTTATATAAAAGTAGATGCTTTCCTTTGTCTCAGTTTTACTTTGGTGTTCTTCTTTTTACAAAAATATGTTTACCTTAAAAAAAACTACATGTTTACCGTGAAATGAGACTATATATAAATATAGAAGAAGCCAGACATTCAGATATCTCTAAATTAACCACAGATTAAGGAATGAATCTGTACTTACTAGTATAGTATATTAAAATAAGATATTAAGGTCTAGATACTTCATTAATTTTATTTCATGGTTGAGTCTAGAATTTTAGATTCAGATACATTCATGAGTAAATTTTTAGTTATTAAACATTGAATTTGCATCAGAAAAGTCTGTTGTGAAGATACATGCATAAGTACATAACCACATCCTAATAAAAAACAGTAGTTAGTTAAGTAGATGATAAGCCAAGTTTTTCTTAGTACTTTAAAGTCCAAGTTAATTTTTCATGTACAAATACTGAAAATCCTTTCAGAACTTTTTATGCCACATGTCCAGCTATCTTTAGTGCTGATTTTCTAACTTTAGGATACTGATTTTTGAGTGAAAACCTTAAGTTGATTTCTTTCGGTTTTTTTTTTTTTGAGACAGAGTCTCGCTCTGTCACCTGGGCTAGAGTGCCGTGGCTTCAGTCTAGCTCACAGCCACCTCAAACTCCTGGGCTCAAGTGATCCTCCTGCCTCAGCCTCCTGAGTAGCTGGGAGTACAGGCTCATGTCACTGTGACGTCTAGCTAATTTTTTCTATTTTTAGTAGAGATGGGGTCTCGCTCTTGCTCAGACTAGTCTCAAACTCCTGACCTCAAGCAATCTTCCCAGTGCTAGGGTTACGGGCGTGAGCTACCATGCCTGGCCAAGCTGATTTCTTAAAATGCCACGGAGTACAATATAGGTGGGGGAAGAATTTTAATGTCACAGCATACCAGATGTTTTAGATCTCTACAGGTCTGTAACCTGCACATAGATGGAGCTCTGCATGAGACCAGGGCCGATAGAGAGCCCTGAGGTCAGCATTCACATCTGGTTTCTTTTACTGTAATTCGCGTGCACAGTGAATGAATAATTTGTGAGAACACACTTGCCCCATCTTTTTAATCTGTAAAATTTGTCATTAATAAACCTTCCTAATTGTCAGTCTTGAGGATTATGTTGTCTATTTCCAGAAAAAGTATAGAGTTGATTTTAAAATATATACCCCAATAGATAAGTAAACATAAGTCCATAATCAGAATTTTCCATTAAAAATACTGTTAAGTTGTGCCCATTCATTCACTGGTTATTTGGCACTGTTTCTTTGGAGATGATTATGTAGGATGACCAAAAAGGTAGATAAATTATAGTTACTTAGATAACAGGCACATGCTTGTTGTTTAATATATCCTTTTGCTTTAAAGAAGAGGCATAAATTCATTGGAAGAGCCTAAATGCCACTGGGACGCCTTTTTCATAATGTTCATCTTGGAGCAGTTGGAGAGGTGGCACAGGGTCTCCGTGGGGTGGTCAGTGTTCCGAGTCATGGGTATTTGTTATCTTTCTGACCTCACTGGCAAAACTAAGACTAAGGTGATTTTTCTTAAGCCTTACTTAAGAACTTGGAACACTTCTTTTTCCAGGAGAGGAGATTATACATAAAATAAAGAAACTTTTATCATACTGTCTAATCCTTCCTCTGTTGTATTACAAAGTATGTAATGTGATCTTTTATTTTTTCTTCCCTAGCATTACTTGTCATTTTATTCCTTTGCCTGTTAAAAAACTTCATCCTCCAGCAGATGCAACCGTGGTGGACATTTTCTTTCTCTCACATCTTGTGCCTTGGGGAGGTTGTCCTATGACATGCACAGGCATATGGACATGTCACGGACTAGCTGGCAATTAGGCAAACCTAAGAAAGCCCCTAAATGATGGCCTGGCTCTTGGTGTTAATAGGCGGCAGTGACATGGTGCGGTAGGTGGGTGGGCAGGCTCTGATTCCATTGTTTCTTTGTCCCTGCCCCCTGAGTTTCCCCTTTACAATGGCTTAATACATTGACCTTTTTCCTTAAAATGGAAGTTTACATTAAATTTAATATAAACTTAAATTTATATCTTGAGAAGAGGAACAGCTACATTGGAATAAATGGCAGATCTCTTCTGTACTAAATATCTGATGTCTAATAACAACTCTTCTTTACTAAATCTCATTAGCAGAGGCTCAGTCAGCGGTGGCAGAAGTACCTGAGGCAGAAGAGAAGGCTGTGCCAGTGGTCTACTTTGACTTAAGTCAGGGGCACATTTAAAGTAAATTAAAATGGTCAGGTGGTGAGTCCCTATAGAGAATTGAATTTATGTTCTCTACTTTGAGTAATTATTTCATATGGCTTCATGCTGTTACATTATGTTGGTGCATGTACATTTAGGGGTAAAAAATCCAATAGGGAATGATTTTAAGCATTAGTAAGTTATCTGGGGGCAAACATTTTTCCCTTGATTACTTTTCTACCTAGAAGCTTGTGACTTATGAGAAAAGTCATAAACAAACTGCCATAGGAGGCTCTGGGGTAATAGAGTAAGCATTGTAAGTGGTAAAACCTTCAACTGCTTTGTAATAAAAGGTTCCTCATTTTGTGATTGAGTTGCTTAGATGAAGTCACATATTTTATATAATTTATATAAAGTACAATATTTCCAAGTGCTTAAGGATTTTTCATTCGTTTTTGCTGGGAAATTATAGACTATGGGTATGATACTCTAGTCACCCAATGCTTTGAATTCTGACTCCATCACGTACCAAGAGTGTGATGGTGAGCTTCATTTGCTCATCTGTAAAATAAGAGACTGTAAAACCAAACTCGGGGGAGGTGTTCAGAGTTGAATGTGATAACAGATGAAAAGCACTGAATGCATGGCGGCAGGTCAGTGAAAGTTCCCCTTTGCACCTTTCCTTTTAAACACTCACAGTATTATGTTTCATTTTTGAATATGGTAGTCATCACTGATCATATCAGCGTGTGTGGCTCAAGAAATACATTCAGCCCACATTCCTTTTCACATGGTGCGCAAGCGAATATTAATCTTTAACTTGGTGGTGGTTATCTGCTAGATCTTACTGTTGCCATTTTGCACTCTCCAGTGTCTTTGAGCATTCGTTCACAATGTGGCAACCATTAGCCAGCCAGCGTGTTGCTGTCGCACAGGGTAGCCTTGTCACATGCATTTTGAAGGCATTACTTCGTGTCTTGAACTACCACCATTTTCTTTTGGAATGTGATTGTGTGAGTGCTTCCAAACAATTATTTGTTGTCATTATAAGGTGCTGCTGCTATACGGTGAGAGGGCAGCGGCTCATCTCTGCCTCACTCATAAGGGTCTGGACACTTCACCTTGGAGAGAGCTGCTGCTGTTGGTTTGGGTGGCAAGAGTCACCAGGAGTCACATTTCAGCCAAGAGGAAGGGCTTTGTGTTTACAGTCAGTCCTGGGCTTGCTCCCAAATAGTTCCTGGCACATAGTGGGTGAGCAGTAAGTGAGCTGACTGAAGGAATTTGTGCATGAATAGATGAAGTAAGCTGTAGCATTTGTTTCTATTTTTTATGTAGTCAGGTTACTTTCTTGTAGACTTGAGGAATTTCCTGTAAGAATTAGCTTCTCAGTGAAGAATCTGCCACGCCCTGTGGGTTTTTTCTTCTAAAACTGTTGTAGTACTTTTAGGATCCCATAGAAGCTCAGTCCCATGGTAAGTATAATCATACTACCTTTTGGCCATTACCTATTTAGTGTCTCCTGCTCTGCCTGTTAGTATTTACTTACTAATTGATTGAAACATTCAGTTCTTTAGAGAGAGGGAATATTACACAATCCTTTTTTCCCTAGATTATATTCCATTTGTGCTTTTCAATTTTCATTTTCTTTTTTTCTAAATATGAAGTCTTCCTTATTCTCCATCTATGATTTTAGGACATGGGTCATCTTCCCAGTCATATGAGAGCTGGAGATGAAAATGAAAAATTCACAGCATCTTGTTTCTAATAATTTTTGTATTTACGTATTTTGGTTCTTTTTTTAGTTGGCTTAATTTTATGTTTTGTTACAATCCATCTCTTTATTCTTACAAACAACTTTATGTATTTGGAGTACCCTAGGACTTCTCATTCATCAAATATATATTCTTTAACTCTCCTAAGCTCCTCCGCAAATGCTGGTGTGGATTCCAGAAATACAAATTTTAAAGTTCAATGATCATTCCTAGAGAAGTTGAACTTCGTTCTCTCCCTTACCCACCCTTTTTAGGATTTTTAGATTTCAACTTGATTGGAAATCAAATGTATGAATTCTCTAGAATTATAATATGCTCAATAATGGCATTATGATTTGGAATTTTACAGCTGAAGTTGGCCTTTGCCTGCATAGTCTTTTGTATCACTGGTCAGTGATAAGCAGGACTCCAGGCAGGAATATCCTCTTCCATCATACTTTGTTATCTGCTGTATAGTGCTAAGACAGACTTCCCTCCTTCCCTCCCTCCCTTCCTTCCTTCTTTCCTTCCTTCTTTCCTTGCTTCCTTCCTTCCTTCCTTCCTTCCTTCCTTCCTTCCTTCCTCTCTTCCTCCCTCTCTCCCTCCCTCTCTCAAATGATCTGGAGTCAATGGAAGTATACTATCAAATAACATTAAATTCCATTAATTGAAAACTGTCTTTCATCCTCTGAGATTTCCAAGATATTTGGAAAATTTGCTTTACTTCTCCTGGGTCTTGGGGCATTTGGGGATGAGGTGGAATGTTCACTTGAGTCAGATGGCCTGATTTCAAATCCTAGTTCCATCAGCTACCGAGTTACTTATACTCTTGGACTGGCAGTGTTTTAAGCTGTAAAATGATACCTTATAAAATAGTTGGAAGATTCAATGAGATAATGTCTATAAAGCACTTAACACATAAGATCTCAAAAGTGTTAACTTATTTTTTTTATCGTTATAATTATTAAGTGGATTCATAACTGGGTGGTTGTAGTTCATTGCTTAAATTTGCTGTGTTACATTTTAAAGGATTTGCCATCATGAAAAACCAAAAGAATATTAGTATAAAAACTCCTATCAGCCTGAGGAAGAGCGAGACCCCATCTCTACAAAAATTTAAAAAATTAGGCCAGTGTGGTGGTGCATGACTGCAGTCCCAGCTACTTGGGAGGCTGAGGCAGGATTACTTGAGCTCAGGAGTGTGAGGTTATAGTGAACTATGACACCACTGTACTGTAGCCTTGGTGACAGAGTGAGACCCTGTCTAAAAAAATAATAAAAAATAAACTATATTATCTTTAATCAGCATGTTGAATGGAACTTATTTTACATATTCATTTTTAAATGAACCTAGCTTGTTTATTAATTTGGTGATTTTTCATTAGAGTTGTGCTTCTTCCTGAAAGTAGAACTGAAAATGTAGCTTTTTTTATTATTTTATTTTATTAATGCAGAATAGAAAATGAAAAAGAAAGCAAGAGGGAGAAAGAAAAGTCTGGTAGATTTGAAAGTGAAACAAATACTATACTATACTATGATTTAATTCTTTTTCTCTTTAGATCTTCTAGAGAAATCTCGGGTTGTTAAGCAGCCAAGAGGTGAAAGAAACTTCCATGTGTTCTATCAGCTGCTCTCTGGTGCCTCTGAAGAGCTCCTCAGTAAGTCCCTGTTTCTGTGTTTTAATTTTTGGTGCCACAGCATTTTCCAAAGCATTCTCTTTAAAATGTACTCCATGTGCTTGGCCCTTTCCTTCTTAAGACTGTTCGGTGACTCTGGTTGGAGTGAGGAACATGATGTGTTTGCTTATACCACACCTGAGCGTTTGTTTCATGTCGCTGTCCCTTACCAGATACCATGCCGTACGGCTCAGATGGGTTGGAAGAGCTAGATATTAGTGGAGGTACTAATCATAAATTTAAAAAATAAAATGAAAGAATGTAATTATTCTGTCTGGAGAGAGAAAACTAGCAGGAAGCAGTAAATGAGTACAATTATATAAAAGCAAATTGCTTGGCGAGGATTTAGAAATAGTGGGGAAGACATTTGCAACTGACACAAGATATAAAAATCTGACCTTTGGATATTTTAGAGAATTAGTATCTAAGTCCACAAGGATAGTATTCAGTAGCCAATAACCAATAGCCAAGTGATGAAAAGTATTGAACAAATATTTAATAGTTCAAACAAGAAGAGCTTTGGAAAGTCAGCAGCACTCAAGAAAAATCATCCTAAATAAATGCAAATTAAAACAGCACTGAAGTAGCTACTGTACATGTATTAGCAGAAGTTATTAAAAAGGATAAAGGTAGCAGAGTTGCCACTGATCTAATACTTAGTGCTATGGATGCCACTTCAAAGTGAGGACCTCCTCCTGGGGGACTAATTGGCAATCCAAAATAAGAGTCACAAAATGATCAGAGCCTACCACCCAGTCACACCACTTTTTGGAATATATCCCAACAAAATAATTGACATGAATCCAAAAAACCATTTGTATAAAGACATTTATCACTGCCCTTTATTTATTATTATAAACTGGAGAGAACCCAAATACCCAATATTGAAGGATTCACTAGGCAGACATCATGTTATAATGAAATAGTACACTGAAGGTATTTTATATTATAAAAATATGGGAAAGGATTTACCCAAAAAGAAGTACAAAAAGTCTAAAAAAACCAGAGTTTGTAATAATGTACAACAATGATAAAAGTGGTTTTAAGAAAATGCTATTATTAATATCTGGGTATCAATTTTTCTTTTGATTCAGTACTCAACATGAAAGTCATTTTCTTTAAAATTTCAGAATGTTATGGAGATACAAACGTTTTGGTTACATGTCTTGCTTTTGTACAGTTTGAGTCAATGTTTTAAGTGTGCCCATCCCCCAGATAGTGTGCACTGTACCCATTAGGTGTAAATTTACCCATTTTTGTCTGCGTGAATGAGATAGCTAAAGGAACGAGAGATTACAGGTGATTAGATTTATTGAAGTGGCTTATCAATTTGTGTTTATGATTCGACAGATAAACTTAAACTTGAGCGGGATTTCAGCAGATACAACTACCTGAGTCTGGATTCAGCTAAAGTTAATGGAGTGGATGATGCAGCAAATTTCAGAACTGTTAGGGTAAGATACAGTGCTTTCCCTGAGCTTTAAATCGGATGCTACTCTATTGCTCAGTGGGAACTGGTAACAATTCTGAGTTTTCTGTAAAGTGTAACTCATGTTCCCTAAGGTTTTAGAATTATACAATAATTTATTATATTTTTATTAGCTTGATTTTTTTTATTAGCTCAAAAATCACACACGATTGTGAAGGCTTTGCTTTTATGAGAGCGTGCAATTTTACCCTTTATCAAAAGGAACTTTCTTATTATATTATCCTGGGGTTTGACTCTTTTAATGTTTAAATTCCAAATGTTTTTTATAGCCAAATTCATTTCCAAGTGTAAAAACTGCCCTTGAATCATGTTAAATCAAAACTGTTAAGACAGAAAATCTTGTTTTTATACAGTTTTAGAAAACTCATACATAAACCAGAATGATTAGCATTCCACGTTCATTAGAAAGGAAATGATTGTAAATAATACTGTACTCTGTCTTCGGTCTTTCTGTGCACACACTTTCAAAATTGCTCCTACTGTGACGTGATGTGGTGACTGGGATTTGCTTCCAAATGAGACAGCTGTGGAGGTGGGGAAAGTGGGGAGGAGGTTGGATTATAGATAAAGCAAGACTGGTACCAGATAATCATCGAGGGTGAGTGAAAAGGTGAGTGAAAAGGACGTGAGGGTTCTCTTGCTGCTCTCTCCACTTTTGTATGCGTTTGATATTTTCCATAACAACAAAAACAATCTTACGGTACTCCCATTGCTATGTAGCCTAGCTGTGTAAAAGGAAGAGAAGCCAGCTGTTCTCAAAGAGAAAGTATCTCTTAGAGTATGTCATTTTTAAAAACCGTATAAACATCCTCATATGGAAACAATAATCTGTTGATTTCCTGGACATGATTTTGTTTAAGACTTGAGTCCAAGATCAGTGTTATAACTACTTTGCCTGGCACATAGCTGGCACTCCAGAAAAAATTTGTGAATGAATGAAGGAATGCCTCCTGTTACCCACAGTGTCCCCTTTGCAAACCACAGTTTTTCTGATACATAAAATAAGTGAGGAGGTTTTCTTTGTAGGGGGTTGTTGTGAAAGCTTTTTGTTTGGTTTTGTTTCTGGTAGCAGAGCCCCAGTGGAAAAAGGCATACAAAGCAAGCTGCTGTGGCTGAGGTGGGAGTGAGGACCCAGGGCTCTGTGCCCAGCCTCCCCTTCCTTCTGTCTTCTTCTTTGCAGTCCCTCTGCCCCAGCATGCGGGGTACCCCTCGGGCTCCCTGAATCACAGTTTGAAGCCACTGACTTAAATATAGCTTTATCTTTTAAGGGTTTGTTTTCCTCCCAGAAATAAATCTCTTGTTATATGATTCATTAAAAAAAAAAAGAAATACAAACAGAAAAGAGGTGGTTTTCTTTCTCTTCCAGAATGCCATGCAGATTGTGGGCTTTATGGATCACGAAGCAGAGTCTGTCTTGGAGGTAGTGGCAGCAGTGTTGAAACTGGGGAACATCGAGTTCAAGCCCGAATCTCGAGTGAATGGTTTAGACGAAAGCAAAATCAAAGATAAAAATGGTAAGTCAGTGGAGAATCTATTTTGTTTAGGAAACTTGCTTTGAACGTCTGCCCAGTTTTTAATCTAGAAGTGAAACTTTTGCTTTGCATTAGTTTGAAAAAAGTTTTCTAGTGAAACGGAGCAGAAATATAATTGCAGCTAAGTTTTAAGTTTTCTGATTTACACATTTTATACTGTTTAGTTTAAATGTGTTTAGAAAGAACAACCTAAGCCTTGAAAATGAGTAGTGGCAATACATAGACAGTCACTTTTTGTGTCCATCCCCCCTCCTCCCTACAGAGTTAAAAGAAATTTGTGAGTTGACTGGCATTGATCAGTCAGTTCTAGAACGGGCATTCAGTTTCCGAACAGTTGAGGCCAAACAGGAGAAAGTTTCAACTACGCTGAACGTGGCTCAGGTGGGTGAAACATAATTTATGAAAGACAGTTTTTTTAAAAGTCTGTGCTATTTTTATATAAGTATAAACAAGAATTTTATTTTGCAGGCTATTATCTCAACTTTCATGCTATATTCCAGGCATTGTTCTAGGCATTGGGGACACAGCAGTAAACTAAACAGATAGGGATCCTTGCTGCCATGGAGCTTAAAATTCTGGCAGGGGGGACTAGACAATATATAAATGATACAGCAAGCTCGTAGGTGGTAAGTGCAGCAGGCAAAGAGAAAAAGTAGAGCAGAGTAAAGGACATCCATAGGAGCAGGGAAGGAGGGTCAGAGTGAAGTGGAAACCACCAAAGGATTTTGAGCAGAAGAGGAGTGAGATGCATTGTATTTCAAAGGGCTGCTCTGGCTGCAGTCCGGAGCAGAGAGTAGGGGAGGGAGGGGTGACTGGAGGGGACCTTTGAGAAGACATGCATTAACCCAGACATGATGGTGGCTTGAACCAGGTGGTCACAATGCAGTCATTGGGAAGTGGTCACATTCTGGATATTATTTGAAGGTAGAGGCTGATAGATTTGCAGAAAGCTTGACATGTGGTATAAGAGGAAGAAGAGGTAAGGATGATTCAACGCCTTTGGCCCAAGCAACTGGAAACGTGGAGTTGCCATTTACCAATTTGGAGAAGACAGTGGGAGAAGCCAATTTTGTGGTCAAGTGGCCAAATTGGCCTTCCTGCCCTCCATATTATTCCCCCTCTAACCTCTATCCGGAGGCCAGTGAGGTCTTTCTAAGACACAAATCTGAGCTGTCTTCTTCTCCCCTTCTGCGTAGTGTTAAATGGATGGATGTTGGATGGATGGGTGCATGCGTGCTTGTGTACCCGGGTGGCTTCTGGAGCCCCGTTCAGTGTGAACCCTTTGTTTAACCCTATGGCTTCGACATTTTCCCACCAGTCAATGCTGATTTGGGCTAGAATAAAATGACTAATTTAGGACTTTTCCCACTCAGGTCTACTTTGTCCAACTGTATTCTTTTGTCGCATCCTCCTTGTAACTATCCTTAAGCCTCTGGAAGACAGTAGGGTGGCTTTCTCTCTGTTGCTCTGAACTGGTCTTTCCTACTCACCCAAGAAAGCCTGCATGTCCTGAGCTTTCTTCAGTGTTGCTTTCTCATTTCGGTGAGTTAATTTGACTGTGGCAAATACTGTAACTTTATGGAAATTTGGTTTGTAGCAGTCCTTTCCTAGCTGTAACCATCATCTGTCCTTCCTCCTAAATGACTGCTTCTGCTGTCACTCTGTGCAAGTCCTCCTCACTCACTCAAAGTCAGATGGGGAGTGGCTGACTGAACAGAGAAAATGTTACGGAGAGCCTGCACAGCATGAGCCCCCACGGAGACCATTAGTAGGGAAATACGGGATTAAGGAAGACTTTCATGGAGAAGAGTGAAGGGTTTACATGTGTAAAGAATGGGTGAAAGGGCATGTCAAAAAAAAAAAACCAACCATGAGAAAAGCCAGGTTTGGAGAACAGATCAGGAAAAGGATTGGTCAAGCTTGGCTACAGCTTTAGGTAAGAGAAAGGGGTTCAAAGCAGTGTTGCTGGAAAGGTGAAGTCTGCAGACAGAGAGTGGAAAGACTGCAGCAGTTTTCAAATCCGAGTGCGCATCAGCCACCCAGAGGACTGGCTTGTTAAATGCAGATTGCAGACCGCACCTCCAGTGTGTTTGATGCAGTGGGTCTGAGGTGGGACTGAAGAATTTGTATTTCTAGTAAGTTTAAAGGTGGCACCGCTGCTGCTCTTGGTCCAGGACCACATTTTGAGAACCGCAGAGTCTGGACGTTTTCAGTGGCCAGAGTGGGAGTTGTTAAGTTTGTAGTATCGCTGTGAGAAACGTGTGTTGTTTATGAAGGCCCTTTGGGAATATACATATATTTCAGGTCTTTTTAAAATTGTGTTTTATTCTGGCTTTTTTAATCATCCTTTGTGGAAACCAGGCCCAGCTGCTTCTTACTTTATAAGCTTATTTTAGTCACCTACATCACTAGGTAAAACTTTTCCATATTTTTTTAACCTTTGGAATAAAGAATTTGGCAGTTGAGCTCCTCAATTATTCAGCTCTTTAATCAAGTTTGTTTTTTTTTTAATGTAATGTTCAGGTATCTGGTTGTACCTCTCTTATTGCCCAATAGGTTTTGAATCTGTGAGAAGTGATTTGTTTTATTAGCTTTTCCTCATAGCTTCAATTCTTGGGCCCCAGTATCATTTTTATTGCCCCATGCCTCATTTTCCCAAGGCATTTAGATCTTTCCGCAGATAGGGTGAGTATTACAATAATGGAAACTCAAGAGGGAGGTTATCATTCAGCTTCTACTACATACTCTGTCCTTGGCTTCCAAGGCCCTCTGCAATCTGCCCTTACACAGCTTATCTCAGTTTATGTCTTGCTACTTCTCTAAGTGCCGTGCTTATTTTTACCTGGTGCCTTTGCTGCTGCTTGCCCATCACCCCCCCAGAATGTCATTGTTCATTCCTTCTGCCTGTCCAAATGATCCACCCAATTGCACCCCACCCAAGGAGACTTCTTTGATCAAATAGGCTCTCTGAAGCCCCCTTCTCTGCATTTTTTTTTCTTCCAAGTTTGGCACCTGCCCTCTGATTGTGCCATTTGTGTTCTTTTGATCTCCCCAGCACCACTCTAAGCTCCTGCAGGGTAGGCACCATGTCTGTGCATAGTGGGCCATGCACATACCGTCCTGAGCCACCCCTGATCCCAGCCATCTCGGAAGTAGATTCCATCTGGGATTTTCCTCTGTGAGCTTCAGGCAGCTACAGAAATGCATAGTCTTTTCATAATGTGTTTGGAAACCGCGGTGGTGAATCAGTGCACTTGGTGCCTTTCCTCATTTCTCCACACCTTATTAGTGATCCTTAAATGGGAGTAAACATTTTTGCCCGTACTGCTTTATGGGGTACTATTGTGGAGATTAGGTAGCATGAATCAGGCTCAAGACGTTAAGGATTGGCAGCCCCTGGAGTCAGATATAGCTTGATAGGCATATTTTATTTGACTAAAGAGCAGTTTTTTCCTTGGTTTTGTTTGTTTTCTTTTTAAATTTTGAATGTGAGTGTCTTTAACCTGGAATACATCCTCTAACCACTACGACGCCACTACTTTCTGTTCCTTTCTGTCACACAGTCCCTGGAAGCATTTAAGTTTGATACCCCTTGGCATAAGAATTTGTTTGAAGAAAGCAAAGAAGATTAATATTTGCTCAGAATACACTTTAAAAAGTATAAAGTAGTTTCTCAGAATAAGTTATCATTGTCGGTTGAGTTGCATATTGAAATGGTTTGTTGGAAGCAGAGACCATGCAACTAAAAAAGCTGGATGACATTAAGATGAAAAAGGGTTTATTTACAAATACATGGTGTTTTAAGATTATGCATTTTGAGATAACTTGAATTTATAAGAAGAAAAGGGAAAGGATTGAGAAATTATGTAAGTTTGTGAAGTAGTAGTAGAAGAAAAGGATATTTAAAAAGTCATAATGTCAGTATGTCTATAGACTGTCAGCCAGGCACTGTTGTAAGCACTTAAATTACCTATTTTAAGAAAGTAAAAGCTAGAATAAAGGGTATTGAGAAAAGGATGTGCGTCTAAATTATATTTTGGCTTCTTTTTCTGTTTTAGCATTTTATATGCATTTTCTACTATGGAGTCACTCCCTCCCATTTTTTGCCAACTCTTAAGAATCTTTTCTAAGCCTGATTGGAGTAACTGTGTGAGATTGAGGGACGAAAGTTGGGGATTAGCACAGAAGTGTCAGATGAAGGGAAAAGTTGCTCTTTCTAGCTGTGATACGTTGCCAGGGAAGTGAATGTGTTGTTAAGGTTGTTACACCCATTCAGGAAGAAATGTGGAAAAGGTATTCCTACATAATCGAACAAGTTGTGTTCTTTATAAAATAAAAAAGTGCTGGTTTATTTAACAGTAATACCTGACTTTCTACTTACAAGCAGCAAAATCTATACATCTGGCCAGCATGTTAAAAACAGCAACAAAACCTCGAGCTTTCCCTTCCTGAGGCCGGTTCCTTCTGATGCTACTGACACTCATCACCAGGCCTCCCAGCAGGGCTGGCATTCAACATCTGCCTGGTACTCACTGTGCACCAGGGCGCCTGGCACGCTGGGGGCTGCTGTTAGGTTCTCGGTCCACACCGCGCTTCCTCCAGGCGTTGCATTTTGAGCCAAGAGTCATAGAGACATACGCGTCTTCTGCTTCTTCTTTGTCCAGTAGCTCTGAACAGCTTTAAAAATAAATAAGCACATAAAATGGATTTATTTCATACTACAACTTACAAGAACTCATTGTGGAAGATTATTTTAAATACTCAAAAGGGTGAATAAAGAAAAAAATTTTACAGATTCCGTCACTCAAAGCCATTTTAATGTATTTCCTTTGCGTTTCTTTTCCTATGTGTAAGGGTTTTAAAAAGTATTTGTTACTGTATTAATAAGTACACAGTTTTTAGTTTTCACAAAACATAAGCATTTCCATTTCATTACCTAATTTTCATAACCATCATTCTTCGATGACTGTGTAACATTCCTTTTGGTGGGTATTTATTTTACTACCTTCCATTGTTGGACTTCTAAATTGCCTCTGATTTCTCTCTGTTCCATAACATTGAGGTGAATATCTTTGTGGTGAAAGCTTTTGCAATATTTAGAATTAGTTTCCCGGTATGTGAAAAAATATAACTGTGTGTAAACAATTTGCCTGATTCTGTTAAAGTCTTACTGTTTATCCAGAATATAATAAAAACTGGTTCTGGTAAGAAATTGAAATAAAAGGGCTTTAAATATTTAACAGTAGATATCTGCCTTATTTTATTGAAATTAAGCATTGTGGCAATTGTAGGTATTAAGTTTTTCTTTCTCTTTTTAACAGGCTTATTATGCCCGTGATGCTCTGGCTAAAAACCTCTACAGCAGGTTGTTTTCATGGTTGGTAAATCGAATCAATGAAAGCATTAAGGTACTTCATCTCTATAAGCAAAGAAATCAGTTGTACTAAATGGTATTCACAGTATAAACATGAAGTTGAAAGTTTAATTTTGTGAATAGGTAATTTATTACCACTTATAAAGATTATTCCTTAAAAAGAATTTATCTTAAGATTGAAATTTGTCAGGGCTTTTGTTTATTCGTTTTGCTGTGTGTGTCGTCTCTCACCGGTGAACAGTCTTATAGTTTTTGTGGAGTTACTCTCGGAGAATCAGCATCCCAGGGCCTGGTCTGGCTCAGCTGCTCACTAGTTTTACACATCTGGCTGAAAAGCTCACTCTACCTCTCTAGGTTAATGTGTTCTTCATTAAAATGGAGGTGTTGAACTAGGTGATTTTGAAAGCCCCACCTCTTGTAAGATTCAGTGATTTTTTTTTTTTTTTAAATAATTAAGACTAATACCTTCTTGGAATAAGTCACCTATTATTAAAATTTTTAAAAGATTCCATACCAATAACCCATCTCATAAGTTTAAAATAAAACCAAGCAAATTACAGTTATTCTCCTAGTTAAGAAACACAGTTAACCTGTAATATGTGTCTATGCTCCTTGGATGCTTGTGATGTTATATTTTGTGCCTAAATTAACCCATTATTTTGAAACTTTTTTTTAAAGGCACAAACAAAAGTGAGAAAGAAGGTTATGGGTGTTCTGGACATTTATGGCTTTGAAATTTTTGAGGTAAGATTTAAAAAATTTCTTGCTAGCACTTTTATTAAAGCATAAGAGTTAGAAATTAAGTCCTATATTTTATAGACATTTGTTGTAAGTATAACTTTGAATCTACAAATGAGCTTTGGTGCAGATGTAACAAAATGTGGTTGTGTGTACGTGTTTGTGTGTTAAGTGCTTAGAGCCAGTGACAATGCTGTTTAAAAAGAACTTCTTGTGTTAGTTACTTCTGAGATTGCAAATTTACAATTTGTACTGTGAGGCTTCTCTTGAACTACATGATTGTGCCTGTGGCATTTTCTCATTTGTAGGCTCCTTTGAAAGTGAGGCAGATTGGTGCCACGGGAAAATCCAGGAAGGGGATGGCCAGATGTGGGTCTGGGCCTTGCCCAGCTGGTCATTTCATCCCTAAGACTCAGGGACACAGGGTCTGGATTAGGCAATTAGTTGAGTCTCCTCCAGGTCTCAGCCAGCTGTGATCTTGTGATACTGAATTCTGTTGCAGAGGTTGAAATACCGTCTGCTGAAGTTCATAGTGAATTTTAAAAAATGATTCCATCTTGCTACAAATTAAATATTTAAACATTATACACTTATATTAGAATTTCCTTTCTACCTTCTTGCTAACTTTGACGTTTAGAAGCAGTTTTAAGGACCTATTGAAACACTTGCTCTTGCTTTTAGGAATGGTGTTTTAGTTTGCTTCCTGGAAATAACAAGTAGATCAGGCCCCTCCTTTCTTAATTCTCCCCAAGTAATGATTTGTGAATTTCTTTACTTAACTAGGTCCAGAATGACCACCCAAAGAATTTTCATGTTCCAGAAGATTTAGGGTCACAGAATCATAGAGAAAGCATCAGAGTATTCTCTGCAGCTGACTTTTCTACCAAATGCCTTTTTCTTATAATAGTCATTTTTATAACAGTATTTCTCCCTCAATCATGTTTCATATTTAGTAGCTAGTGGTAAATACTTACCAAGGACTGACTGTATGCAAGCATTATGGTAAGTGTTGTGTGTATGGTCTGATTTAATTTTCACAAAATAACCTCACGAAGTAGCTGTTACTATTATTCCCATTTTACAGATGAGAAAGTGAGGCCCTGAAGTTCAAGTAACTCCCCCAAAGTTACAAACTACCTAGTGGCAGATCCAGGACTTAAACCCTATGCCCCTGATATTTTCATTTATGGCTTTTCTTTCCTACTAGGGATGAGACCAAGACCATTTCTGTACATTTCTCCCCAAACTAACAGGTTTCTCAATATCTGGAAATAAGGAAGAAACCAAACATTGTGATAAGTCTCTGACTCCCCTATTTCCCCGCCCTTGTCATCACTGCAAGCTCCTGGCCAGCACTGGGAGCCTTCGCAGGTGGCAGCGTGTGTGCTGGCAGCTGTCCCTCATCATGTCCCCAGCACACAGCCCTTCAGTGCAAAGTCCACTTGTCCTGCTGCCCCTTCAGCAGAATCTGCAGAGGAAAGCTGCCAGTCTTTTGGTAAAAGAGAATTTGAGGTTTGTGATTTAGGAGAATTGCTTGAGTGTGCTCAGAAATCACTCTGTCAAAGTTAATTTATTTCTAGCAAGACCTCAGGTCACTGTCGCTAAGTGGACAGAATGTCAAAGTCATTCTTTATAGTTGGCAGGGAAGACTATTTCTTACCTGGCACATTGCTGATCTAGATTTAAATGGTTTCATGACCAGGGCAGATGGGTAAGCAGAGATTTCACTAGAAAGTTAGAATAGAATTCAATGATATTTCTAAAATAAAAGAAACTGGTTTTATTTGAATTTTGCCGGAAAAAGACGTTGATTTTAAGCCAGTGGGCAGGTGCTTAATGTCATGTTATAATGCATGAAAACTTTTAAGAACAGGATAATGGCATTATGCTGGGATATCCACTTAGCTTCCTCTTCCAGCAGGTCCTAAGATCTAATTAATTAGCCATGGGAAAGGAGACCCACACAGCACTCTAAGGAAACTGGGTTATACCTCATGAACAGTTTGAGTCATTTCTCAAGTATTTATCATCTACCAGATACCAGGAGAAAACAGGTGTTCCTGGCCTGCGTGGAGCTTACAGTCTTGGCCCCAAGATTGAGAGCCTGTTGCTGCAGGATGCATCCTATTGGGCAGGAAGGTCTAATCAGGAAACTAGATTACTTTTCAAAGTATGTTTGCTACAGACCTAATCAGAATAGAATTTGGATGTTCCTTGGTAAAACATCCTTAAACATAGCACTGGGTGAAACACCCTTCAGCAGTCCAGAAATATTTTTCACATATGGTTAATTCAGGTTTCTCTCCAAGCCTGTCTTGCTGAACATGTCTTCCTTCTGCAAGTTATACCATCATTTTTCTCAACACTGTTACCACTGGAGACTTTAATATATTTCTAAATACTTTTCTCCCTTTCTTCAGGGGAATACTCTACTTCAGAAGTTCACATTTACCTGCAAATTGGAATCACCTGGGAAGCTTTTGAAAATTCAGATGTCTAGGTTGCACCCAGACCAATTATATCAGAATCTCTGGGGGTGGGGCCCCTGCAGCAGTATTTTTAGAGTTCCAAGATGATCCCAGTGTGCAGTCATGGTTGAGACCAAATGCTCTAGCAGACGTAAACTCCAGAGTAAACTGTAAATTCCAAATATATGTGGTGTTCATGCTATTTGACCTCTTGCAAAACATCGAGCCTTACCTGCTGTTCATCTATATAGAAATCTAGTCTGTGCATAAATAATATACTTAAAACCAAACAAGTTACATTTTTATTCTTTTCAAACAAAACTTCCAGCCAATGCCAAATCCAGTCAGTTATATGTCTATAGCAAACCTTACAATGGCCATATCATCATTAAATGTTAATTTTTCCTTCTCTATGCAGTAAATGCTTTGTTTTTCTTCCCCCACCTTCGCCCAGTTCCTTGAAAGAATTAAGATTTGTTTTTTCATTATAATTAGTTATTCTCTCCAGTTTCCTAATCTCAGATTAATCTTCAAGCATTTTGATTTTTAATACCCTGTTCATTATTTATTTTATAAATACATTTATTTTGGAGGAAGTCACAATAGAGATTTGGTTAAGTGCTTTTTTAGATACTTTTACTTCTTGACATAGAATTACAAAATTTTTGTCTCTTCTCTTAAGAAATTATTCACATACACACCCCAGATGCAAGCCTACATTTTCCTGGATCCTCAGCAATGTTAGAGCTCATAGAAACGTCAGGAAGTGCATAGTATGAACATCAGGAAACCAAGATAATTAAGGACTTAAAAGTACTGCAAGGTGAAGTACAAGGGGTCAGGGTATAGAAAAATATTCAGACCCACATCAATGCAAAAATGATATTTTCCACCCAAGTGAGAATAAACTGATAGAGTATAAATAAAGTTCGTTTTTTTCTTCAGTGAAAATTAGCTATAGGTTTTAAGAGTTCTGCCTTTTAGAATACCCTGGACATCACTTTAAAAACTAGACCACAAAGGGCCACAACATTTTTTTTTTTAAATGTGTCTAATTCTGCCTCGTGACCCCACTGAGAGTCTCCATGAAAATGCTTTTTAGCTGAGCTGGTGGAAACTTTTCATTCCCTTTGGTCTGTCTCTAAACGGAAGAGGGAAATTGATGCATTAAACCATGGGTTGATGACACATGGATTTGACTGCAAAACATTCCAGTACCAGCTGGGTGAATAAGCCCTGCCTTGCTGGCCGCATGTGATCTGATGTCAGTTTGGAAAACAGATGAGTGGAACATTGATACCAAAAAGAAGGTGATATGAATTAAATTTATAGAGGAAAAAACAATCTAGCTGTAAATCCTAGTAGAACATAAGTCCAGTTTTCCAAAGGAAGAAAATTATAATCCAAATACTCCAATTCCACACCATTAAGTTTGGACATTCTTATAACTGAAAACATGATCTATGTCATCTAAGAAGTATTTGTTGCATCTCCATAAAAGAACAAATGCTATTCTTTTTTTAAAAATGATATTAAATTCAAAAGTAAGTTGAGCAATCTACATTGATTCAGCTCTTTTTCTAAGTACTTATCTGGTAGGTATTAAAGTTGGCAGGTGGTTTACTAGCATAATCTAATTAACCATTCGTGTTCTGTAGACCAAAGCAGGCAATGGTGGCTGATTAGTTCACTTTTCATACAGTTGAGCCTGTTTCATACAGGCTAAGTGCTAGTTATTTTTAACTGTGCCTTTATGCACCTGTTGAAAGTGACCCATATACAGTAAGAATAGGACAGGCTAGATGAAATAATTGTTTCAAATAAAACAATCTAACTCTTGCGCAAGAGTCAATGTAGCCTAGTACATTGATCACTGGACTTGTTTTCTAAATTGTTTTTAATTCTGATTATAGTCAACACCCTTTCTTCTAGTTTTTGGCCTTCCAATTTTGTTCTTTGTGTGCTAGAGAACTTACAGTTAAAGAAAAAGGAAACAATTTAAAGTAGATTTAAAAATGAAAATGGTGCTGTTAACTGTGGTTCATGATATATATGCACATCATTACTCTTGCTCTAACTTCTTAAATAAAAGCCTATTTAAAAACATTTAAGCGCTATAACACTGTTTTTCTTAAAATTTGCTGTATTTGCCTATATACCTAGAAGAAAAACGTTATATATTTAAAGAGAATTTTCCTAAAACTTAAGGCAGTTATTCAATTTTATAAATGTCTGAAAAGTAGAATACTTAATGTTAAATATTTTTCTCATCTATTTTGAGGATTTTTTAAAAGTTTACTTTCTGAAAAAAGTCAGTTCTTGATTTTGAGCCTATTTCTTGACATCATGATATGTAAAAATGGATTGTGGTTAAGTGTGTTGTATTTTTCTATAGGAATAGCATTATAATTGGGGGCTGCCAAAGGCTTTATACCAAATAAATCGTTGTTAGGACCAACAGCACATTTTATAGTAGTAATAGCACAACTTCTCTAACGCAGTGATACTAGGCTCAAAATCCTATAACTGGATAAATTAGTTTATCTCATTTATGAATTTATTGTTTCATCTATTATGCAAGAGACTGCAAATATTTAGAAACCCAGTCCAACATGTCATATCCAGAATTTGACTTCGAATGAAAGGGCTGAAGTATAACATTTACATAATTAGCAGTACTTTTTGCTTAAATAAGTCGTGGTCTTTGTGTTTGAACTGCTCACTGTGATGCTGATTGATATTCACTTGCACACTCCCCATCTCACCATCCCAGATACAGAGGAGATAGAGCTGCCTCCTTCATTTGCTGTCTTCCTTTCAATGTTTGTTGTTTAAAGTGTGTAAGAGTTTTAAAAATATGTATTCCTTAAAGAGTGTAAAATATCATTAGCCTCCTCTGGTGCTGAAGAAAATATATAAATAGGCCAGTGTTTTTGATACATCTTTCAAAATCATTCCACATGGAAAGTTTGTGATTGATGCTTGTGAGTATAAATCCATTATAAACTCTATGGGGAGTATGATTTTCGGTTTCTTTGATGTTGAAAGGATGGACTCAAAGTCTAGAATCTTTGAAAGAAGCCCTAGAGTTTAAAATTTGGGTGTATTATATCCTTCTAAACATAGTAAGTGCTAACTGTCCCAATCTGTAGTTGGTAAAATATAGTGTGAAATGGAATAGCATAGAACCCAGCCACCTTGCTGTTTACCTGTGTTCTCTAAAGCAGTCTGAGGTGCATTCAAGGGGATTGTATAATAGAGATCCCAGGATGTACTTGTTTGAAGATGCTTCTAAAAGTTTTCTTCTTATCCCTCAGTCTTTAGGGATAAGTGTGGGTAAGACAATAGAGAAAAATTGCATGCATGGAGCATGGGTAGAAAACTGGAGACCGTGATGAGTCATTCATGAGGACAGGCTTCTGCCCACTTCCTCCTTTGGAGGCTTTGATTCATGAGCCCCACACATGGGAGAGCTGCCCAGCCCAGGGACTGCTGGCTGCTCACACAGCTCTTGACAAACTAAAGAAAGTCTCCAAATATACAGTTGCTCTGGGGCCTTCATATTTATGTGACAGTTTTTAGACACAGTTTATCTAATTTATGAAGGGGAAAGAGACCCAAGTTGAACAATCTGGTGTTAATGTAATACCTTTGTAAATGGAACAAGGTGTTGGACCTATCTATATGAGCTGGAGTTCTATGAACTCTTACCAGGCTGTTCCTTGATTTTCTGCAGGTTATTATTTGTTCACTAAATTTTTGCAAGTTATTTTAAATCATGTGTGAAGTCCCATTTCTCTCCTAATTTGACCAATGCCAACAACTTAGATCACGAAAGATGTGTCTTTAGCCTTCACTTTCAGCAGTAATTAGCACCCTGGTGATTCTTGACATGTTTTGGAGGCTTTGGAGGTTTGTTTGCAATAGATGCTGATTTCTATGGGAAAGTAAGTTAATTTCTACATTGATGATTGTGCTATTCTGTTTGGGGGGTTTTTTGTTTTTTAAATTTTAGCATGAGAATAATGTTGGAGAGTCAAGTTTTTGTTCTTCGGCTGTCTCCAGGAGAACACTCTTTCCTTGCCACCTTGTTATTGAAGGAGAAGTTTTAGTACAGTATCATAAGGACTGGGGCAGGAAAGAGGAGATACTTCTGGATCTTGCCGGATCTCTTCACTGTTGGGTAATCTGCCAACTAACTATGACTCTCTCTCTCTCTCTCTTTTTTTTTTTTTTTGAGAAGACAGGGTCTTGCTCTATTGTCCGGGCTAGAGTGCAGTGGCATCATCGTAGCTCACTACAATCTCAAACTCCAGGGATCAAGTGATCCTTCTGCCTCAGCCTCCCAAGTAGCTAGGACTGCAGACACACACCACCATGCCCAGCTAGTTTTTGTATTTTTTATAGAGACAAGGTTTCACTCTTCTTCAGGCTGGTCTTGAACTCCTGACCTCAAGTGATCCTCCTGCCTCAGCCTTTCAAAGTGCTAGGATTATAGGCGTGAGCCACCACACCTGGCCTGCCACTGACTCTTTCGGTGGATGTTGGCCTTGGAGAAATGTCATGTGCATTTTCTTTTTCCTGATAATTGAGGATTAGAAGCATTAGATTCTAAAGACTTAAAACTTCAGTTAGTTACATGATTTATCATTATTTTAGTCAAAGCATTTTTGTCTTGGATAGTTCTCACTAGCAGAACCACAATTGAGATACCACATGTAGGTATTGTGGTCCTGTCTTTTGAATTGATGGGACATGTGTCTTGATCTAAAGTTTTATGCCAATTAAAACTATAGCTTGAATGGTAAAAGCTGTCATTTGTGACAATGAATAACTATCAATAAGTGTTTACTTTTAGAAGTTCATTGCTAATTAAGAACTGACTGCATTTCGTGTAATCTGTCCCTTTTTGCACCAGAATGCAGTAAGTATGAACTGTTTGCAGTGCCGGTCTGTTGCATGCTCCTGTGTTAATAGCTTCTCTAGCTGTGTGAGTTTTGCAGTAAATGGTTGTTGATTAACTGTGTGGATATGAAATACAGAATTCATACAGGAATTTTAAAAGGTTAAAGACAAACTTAATTTAGCTTTGACTTATTCTTTAAGCTGTGTTACAATTGTGAAGCTTTGCCTCTGGTTTCTAATCTGCTTGTGTGTTTCATAGTCCTGTTTTAGAAGTGTACTTCAAGCTGTTCATAGCCACCAGTGTGTCTGAGGACACTGGTTGCTTTCCCCTTCCTTCTCCTCATTAATTACCATTTGATGATTTAGCATAATTGGGTTGAAATCGCTCCATGGGCACAGACTTGCCAAATAACAGAAAAGATTTACTCCATGAGTGTGTTTTCTAAAACAAACCAAAAATATGCTCTTGTAAGCCATTAACAATTTAATTTTGTTTATAAGTTTTTCATTTGTGGTAGTGCATTACATAAGGACATGTTTTACCAAACCAAAAAGCTAGATTTTCTCATATATGAAATGTCTTTATGTTAATTATAATAATAATAAGGCATCTAGGCCAGACTGACTTCAGTTTCTAATCACAATTGTGAGGTCTGACGATTTGAACACAGGGTTTTAAAAAATTTGTGTGAAAATGAATACTGAGGAATACCCTTTGTGCCTGAGACTATATTTGTTACAAGTATTGAAAATAAATGTTTGCCCTTTAGTAAGAAACTTCAGGATTTGAAAAAACAAACAAACTTTTATCCCGGACTAGACTTAGCATTGACAAGTTAAGTCAGTGACAGTGTACTCACATATGTCACTTACAGTTCAGAGTTAAAAACTTCTGAGCAGTTGATCACTGGTGATTAGAAATCCTTAGCTGACTCCCAGGAGAAAATGTGGTCAGATGTTGCATCATAAGTATCATTTAAAAATTTTCCCAGGTAGGACCATAGTGGGTTTTAAAAAATCAACTTTCAAAAAGCTCTTTGGCTTCTTCCCTTTTGTCATTTACGGAGAGATCTGAGGGCCCGTTGCTCTGCATACCCACAAGGAGCTGCGAGCTTCAGTTGCACCATTGCATGTAGACCTTCCATGCTTGTTAGACCAGGATGGGCCACCTTGGTGGGAGAAGCCATACTGTCCCTTGCTCCCACTTGGCAAAGGGAAGAGACAGAGGTGAAGATAACAAGTTTTAGTGCCAGGTCTACCTCTTCCTGGAAGGTGTGGTTCTTGGTGAAATGTATTCACTGAACAGACAAGTGCTTTGTACTCTCAATATGTACAGCAATACATTAAGCCCTGTGGATGGTTCAGAAATGATTTAGACGTGGAGCTTCCCTCAGAGAATTCGTAAGAGAGAGCTCTAATATGAAGGAGAAACTGCTGCAACACATTAAGAGGGATCAAGTGTGTTGGGCCTTCTGAGAAGAGAGACCGTTTCTAGCTAGGGAGATGCTTTTGGTGGTTTAATTCCCTTGGGTCTCTGTTTGGTAGGAACTTCATTCGTTCACTCATCCAGGTCCTGTTGAGTACTAGCTAGGTGTGAGGTGCTGTGCGAGGCAGAGGAGTACAGTGAACAAGAGAGTGTGGTCGCCTCGCCCTTGAGGAAGGTGCAGCCTGGTGAGGCAGATGAGTATGGAGCTAACCAACACGTGTGTACACTTACGTACACACATGTTCATCGAACGTGTTTTATAAAAAGGGCCAGAGCATAAGAGTCAGAGTGGGGGATCTGACCCCGGCAGGGGGGGCGGTGAAAGGGGATAAGAGGTCAGGTCAGAAGGACTTTCTTGAGCTCTGAAGTTTCACCTGAGAATGGAAGATTGAGGACTTGGTGACAGAAACTGTCAATATCACTGTGTCTTTGCTGATCCTTCAGGGGAATTTTTTTTTAACCGTGTGTGGGGTGTTTCTCCGTCAACTAAAAATCTTCATCCTTCAAATACTGCATCATTTGTGTATACTTCATTTGTTCCCTTTCTCGTGAAGCATTCCTCGAGTGCTGCAGTGGGCAAGCGTCTGTCCTAGGAGCCGTGTGCTGGGCCGCAGTTAAATCTGAAAGACCGTGTGTGGCATTTCTCATGGGTTGAGATGTCTGAGTGTCATTGTTATGGGAGAACTAGCGACATGATTTATAAGGCTTTTTTCATTTTCTTCATACAGGACAACAGCTTTGAGCAGTTCATTATTAATTATTGTAATGAGAAGCTGCAACAGATCTTCATTGAACTTACCCTTAAAGAAGAGCAAGAGGAGTATATACGGGAGGTAATGTAGAAATGGTTTTCAAAATGTTGGTCCTTTGTTACTCATAATATAAATTCCAAATTCAGAAGATGGTCTAAACGTGACCCTGGAATCAGGTTTATCTAAGTTTAGTCAGATTGTGGTTTTTTAAAAATTTGTTTGGTATGACATCTAAGCTAAGTGGGATTTTCTTTTTTACTGTGCCGCTAGTGCCCAGAATGATGCCTAGCACATAGTAGGTGCTCAATAAATATCAGTTGGCAGCCTCTAATCTCACTGGATTCCAACATAATGATGAAAAATAACAGTGTGTTAAGTAAATAGTCTGAAGCTGGGCACAGTGACGCATGGCTGTAATCCCAGCTACTTAGGAGGCTGGGATGGGAGGATTGCTTGAGCCCAGAAATTCAAGACTAGCCTGGGCAACATAGACCCTGCCTCAAAAAAATGAAAGAAAGAAAATAAATAGTCCGAGACAGCAATCGTGGGAGGGTTATGACT
>CAUYRT010092131.1:0-45359 GCA_963574885.1 Lepilemur ruficaudatus | reverse complement strand
AGGTTGCCCACTATCCCCACTTCTATTCAACATAGTGCTGGAAGTCATAGCTATAGTAATCAGGCATGAGAGAGAATTAAAGGCATCCAAATGGGGGAAGAAGAGATCAAACTCTCACTCTTTGCTGATGATATGATATTACATCTAGAAAACCCCAAGGATTCAACCAAGAGACTCCTTGAATTGATAAATGAATTTAGTAAAGTCTCAGGATACAAAACCAATACACACAAATCAGAGGCATTCATATACGCCAACAATAGTCAAACTGAGAACCAAATCAAAGACTCAATTCCCTTCAAAATACCAACAAAGAAAATAAAGTACCTTGGAATATATTTAACTAAGGAGGTAAAAGACCTCTACAGGGAGAACTATGAAACACTGAGAAAGGAAATAGCAGAGGACGTAAACAGGTGGAAGACCATACCATGTTCTTGGGTCGGCAGAATCAACCTTGTTAAAATGTCTATATTACCCAAAGTGATCTACAAAATCAGTGCAATTCCTATTAAAATACTATCATTTTTCATGGGTATAGAAAAAATAACTTTATGCTTCATATGGAACAAAGGAAGACCCAGTATAGCAAAAGCAATCCTAGGCAATAAAAACAAAATGGGAGGTATCAATTTATCAGACTTCAAATTATACTACAATGCTATAGCAATTAAGGCAACTTATTACTGGTACAAGAACCGGAACATTGACCAGTGGAACAGAACAGAGAACCCAGATATAAAACCATCTTCATATAGTCATCTAATCTTTGACAAAGCAGACAAAAACATACACTGTGGAAAAGAATCCTTATTCAATAAATGGTGCTGGGAAAACTGGATAGCCACATGTAGAAGACTGAAGCAGGATCCACACCTTTCACCTCTCACAAAAAGCAACTCATGCTGGGTAACAGACTTAAACCTAAGGTATCAAACTATTAGATTTCTAGAGGAAAACGTTGGAAATACTCTTCTAGACATTGACCTAGGCAAAGAATTTATGAAGAAGACCCCAAAGGCAATCACAGCAACAACAAAAATAAATAAATGGGACCTGATCATACTCAGAAGCTTCTGCACAGCCAAAGAAACTGTCACGAGAGCAAACAGGCAACCTACAGAATGGGAGAAAATTTTCGCATGCTACACATCTGATAAGGGCTGATAACTAGGAATGAAACATCTATTTCAAACTCAGGAAAATCAGCAAGAAAAAATCAGACAACCCTATCAAAAAGTGGGCAAAAGACATGAACAGAAACTTTTCAGAAGAAGAGAGAAGAATGGCCAATAAATATATGAAAACATGCTCAACATCTCTAATCATCAGGGAAATACAAATCAAAACTACAATGAGCTATCACTTATCTCCAGTGAGAATGGCCTTGATCAAAAAGTCACAAAACAATAAATGTTGGCATGGATGCGGAGAGACAGGAACACTCCTACACTGCTGGTGGGACTGCAAACTAGTACAACCCCTGTGGAAAGCAATATGGAGATACCTGAAAGGTATACAAGTCGATCTACCGTTTGATCCAGCAATCCCACTACTGGGCATCTACCCAAAAGAGCAAAAGATACTCTAAAAAAAAGACACTTGCACTCAAATGTTTACAGCAGAACAATTCACAATTGCAAAGTTGTGGAAACAACCCAAGTGCCCATCAATACACGAGTGCATTTATAAAATGTGGGATATGTATACCATGGAGTACTATTCAGCTATAAGAAGCAATGGTGATATAGCACCTCTTGTATTTTCCTGGTTGGAGCTGAAATGCATTCTACTAAGTGAAGTATCCCAAGAATGGATGGACAGACACCACATGTACTCACCAGCCGATTGGTATTAGCTGATCAACGCCTAAGTGGACACATAGGAACAACATTTATTGGGTGTCAGGCAGACGGGAGGAGGGAGGAGGGAATGGGTATATACAAACATAATAAGTGCAATGTGCACCGTCTGGGGAATGGTCAGGCTTGAGGCTCAGAATGGAGGGGAGGCAAGGGCAACATACATAACCTTTACATTTGTACCCCCATAATATGCTAAAATAAAAAAACAAATAAAATATAAAAAAAAAGACCCAATCTTGACACAAGGACACATTTGAAGAAACATTATTCTGAGTATCAAGAAAAATATGAGAAACAATTGTAATTAGCATTATAGATGCTGTCTTGGAAAGCACCTCAGGAGATTCCAATCTCAAGGTACACCAAACTTTCATAAAGTTCTTTCTAAAACTTTCTTCTCCATGTCATTCTCTTTCAGAAGCTTACTCACAGTACAGATGCTCCCAAATCTCTCTCATTTTTCTCTGTCAATCTCTCCCAAATCTTCCCCAAACTTTGCCTGTGCTACTGGCTCTTCTCTTGCTCTTTTCTCTCATCTTCAGGATCTATTCATCTCTTCCTTACCATCTATTCATCTGCTCAGTCCAGAGTAAATCCTTCAAGTGATCTCAGGAGTCAGGCAGGCAGAAAAAGGGTCTTTATATGTCAGGAAGAGCAGGAGATACCCTGAATATCTAAACTTCAAGTTTAGTTTTTCCTTTCACACTTATTTTTGATATGTACTCATTTAAAAATTCTTTTGACTTAATATTAGTGTACCAAAATGATACTTTGCCTTTAATTAGCTAATCTTCGCAGAGACTCTTAGTGCTCATGGATAGCCCTAAACTATTCTACACTTCCCAGCATCCATTTGCAGTTGGATCGACCATGAGACTGGTTCCAGTCTCTAGCATTTGAGTGGAAGTGATATGAGTCTCTTCTGCAGTTAAGCGGTTAAGTATTCAGTTTGTCTTTTCTGATCTCTTTTAGTCTGTTCAGGCTGCTATAACAAAGTACCATAGACTGGGTGACTGATAAATAACAGAAATTCATTTTGCACAGTTCTAGAGGCTAGGATATCCTAGACTAAGGAGTTAGCAGACTCAATATCTGGTGAGGGCCCATTTCCTGGTTCATAGATGTCACCTTCTTGCTGTGTCCTAACATTGTACAAGGGGCTTGACAGTTCTCTGGGGTCTCTTCTATAATCTCTCCATACCTCATAATACCATTATCTTGGGGATTAGGATTTCAACATATGAACTTTAGAGGGACACAAACATTCAGACCATAGAACTGTCTTTTCCCTGTCTGCTATCTCAGTAATACCACGGTGACTTTGAAGCCACTAGACAAAAGTAGCCTGAGTTCTTGAATCACTACTTAGAAAAGAGTTAACCCACATTTTACTGTAACATGAATGAGAAATAAACCATTCTTGCATAGTTTGTTTTAGCAGCTAGTGCTAATTAAGCTCATGTAATATTTTATACAATATTTTAATTAAAACTCATTAAAAAGTTCATAATTTTAATGAAGTCCACTTTATAAATCTTTTCATCTATAGTTAGTGCTTTTTATGTCCTGTTTAAGAAATTTTTGCCTAACCCAATGTCATGAAGGTATTTTCTGGTATTTTATTCTAGAAGTTTTATTGTTTTACCTTTCATATTTAAGTCTATGATCTATCTCAAGTTAATTTTTGTGTACTGTTTGAGTGTCATGGTTAATTCCACATGGATATGCAATGAACCCAGTACTGTATGTTGACAAAGACTCTCATTGGATTGCAGTGGCCCCTTCACTAGATATCAAATGTAGTAGACAGTCTCTAAAAGACTATGACTTCCATTTACACTTGTTCTCTCTCATTCTTTAATAAAAAACTTTATATCTCCCCCTTGTAATCTGGTGTATGTTTGTAGAATACTGGTGAGATTGGAGAGAAAGGATGATCATAGGCCTGCAAATGGCATAGTTCGTGTTGATATTGCTGAGAATAAGATGACACTAGAAAGGCAGTTCCCTGACAACTGGATTATTAGAGGGAGTCTCCCCTGGTTGCCTGCAGGAAAAGGCCTCACAAAGGAGCCTCCAAGTGCAAGAGGAAATCAAATTGAATGCCTTGATCATCAGCAAGGATGCTTTTTAAGTCAGAAAGGAAAGCCTCCTACCATATCTGGGTTGCATGACAGGAAGTCACATTTATACAGATTTTGTTATCTGGATTTAACCTTCTATCAACAATGTCACTATATATCTGTTTATATAAGATTCTAATTCAGAAAAATCTGAGGTTTAAATTTTCATTTTCCAGCAGAATCCACTTTCTGCAAAATAGATGTAAATCATATAAATATCCCTTTGCTCCTATCCCTTCCAGCTCTCCCCACCATCTACAAACAAAACACATATATTTAGAATAAGCTTTCAGAGGCCAGAATACATTTCTTTTCTTCCTGATAAGTTCACTAGTCCACTGTTGCTTCAGGGTTTTACTGATTTAAAAGCAAGTTTCCAAACACCAGACTTAACAAGCTACAGTGGTGGCTGGAGTATGGTTGACTTTACACATGGAAAATTTTAAATCAATGAGTTCTTCTCACTTTATTTAACAATTTTCTGGGGTTTCCAGAATTCCACAATCCTCTGGTTCTGGTAGGAGGAGCAGAAGGTGTTTCAGTCTCCATTTGTAACTTACTCAGCTGATGTGCTTTGAGGAACTTGTCTCATCCCTAGCCTCATTCTCTTTGCTGAGCACATGCTATTACCCAAAAATGGAGTGCAGGGTTCCCAGATCACATCAATGTCTGTACAAAAGGAGTGCCAAATGGAAAAGAGGAGACAGGCTCAGTTAGTCTATTTGGGCTTGGTTGTGTTCTCATTGTGAAGGATTTCCAGGGAAAGGAAAACACTAGGGAGCAACTTTGCCACTTCAGGCAAAGGCAAAATAAAGCAATTTAACTTCCATTTGCTAAGAGCCTGGCATAATCCTGGGCCTCTTACATTCTATTATTTAATACTCACTACAATCCTGTGAGTCAGATACTGATATTTCAAATAAGGAAACTGAGTTAGACAGAGAGAGATTAGAAACTGGTATGAAATCATATGAGTAGGAACTGATTGATCCAGGGTTTGAATCCAAGTCTGTCTGATTCCAAAATTTATTCCCATAATTCTCACGTGACACTGAGTTCTTTTAGTAAGACATTCAAGGAAATGAATGATAGTACATTTTACAATGAGAAAATATGCAGCCAGTACAAAGAATCATAAAAACATAGAAAGATATCCAGTATATATTTTTGCTTGTTTAGACATGCAAAAATGCCCCACAGCGACCTATTACACACCAGGTGCAGTTGGAGGTGCTAAGGAATATAAAGTTCCTACCCTCATGGAGTGTGTATCAGGAGGGTTCAGCACAGACAATAAACTAGTGCTATGAACAAAATCAAATGGAGCAATGGGACCGGAGGGGGTGTTAGATTGGGTGGTTAGGGAAGGCCCCCCCTGAGGAGGTGAGATCTAAGAGATGAGAAAAAGACAGGTATTCTGCATTTCAGGCAGAGGAAACAGCAAGTACAAGAGAACAGAGAAGGGAAGAGCACATATATTGCAGGAACAGAAAGAAGGGGCCTAGGGTTCAAGATAGTGGTTCAGTAGGGGTGCAGTTTGAGATCATGTCAGACCCTGTAGGCCACAATAATAAGTTTGGATTTTATTTTTAGTGCTATGGAAAACCAGTGATGTGTTCCTAGGGGTTTGTAATGTAGCAGGACAAGAGGGGCAGCAAGGAGAACAGTTACAAGCTACTATGGGTTATGCCAAAAGGGAAGGTCAGCAAATATTTTACATAAAAAGCAATTATCAAGCTGGAAAAAATTGACAAAAATATATTCCTAGACTCTGGAAATCAATCAAGGGCACATAAAAATTTAGAATAGTTTTATTTTTAAAAAACCTACTATATCTCAGGTAAGAACAGCAAGAATCTGATATGTTTTAGTCCTACTACTCCTATTTCCCCTACATCTATCACTGCAGCAGATCTACCAGGGTAGGACAAGGTTTAAAACTAACAACTCTGCTGCTAAACATTGCTGAATTGATCTGGAGTGCAGCAGAGAACTCCCCCCCCACTAGAATTGTAGGAAACAGAGGTGATCTTGGTGACAAACAAATGGGGAAAAGACAACATCATGGTGTGACTGATGTTCTGATGTTGTGATCCTGATTGGCTAGCAACAGAATGGCAGACTAGCCCTAAAATAAACAGGAAAATCCAGGGAATGAGACAGCTGTAGTGGGCCGTGATAAGCTCCCACATGTCTCTGGAAGTCTAGAAGGTTGTGCACATGCTCAAGGCTACATGAGTGCTAAGGAGAGGCCAGAGAGAACCCTAGCTATGCATAAATCCCTGGCCAAATGTGAGGCCTTGCACTTGACAAAGGAGACATGAGAGGGCCCAGTTGGAAGTGAAAGCTGGAACATACCTATAAACTGCTTGAACTTTGAATGCAGTGACCAACTCACACAGAAATCCATCAAACAAAGGTGGAACACTTACTATTGAGGTTGGTGCAAAAGCAATTGTGATTTTGGGCCATGCATTTTAAATCATTATAACTATGCTCAAACACATCTTTATTAATCAAGATAGGAACCATTACAATAAATACATTTTTGACAATGAGAAATAAGTTTGCTTATTTCTGTAGTGTAAAAATTCATGCTTTGGGATTTGGTGAACTCTTGGAAAGCATTTTCTGCATCCTGCTGGTTGTGGAAGCGTTTTCCCTGCAAGAAGTTGTCAAGATGCTTAAAGAAGTGGTAGTCAGTTGGCGAGAGGTCAAGTGAATATGGCAGATGAAGCAAAACTTCATAGCCCAATTTGTTCAACTTTTGAAGCATCATGGGTTGTGTGACATGTGGTCAGGCATTGTCCTGGAGAAGAACTGCATCCTTTCCGTTGACCAATGCTGGCTGCAGGTGTGGCAGTTTTCAGTGACTCTCATAAATTTGCTGAGCACACTTCTCATATATAATAGTTTTGCTGAGATTCAGAAAGCTGCACTGGATCAGACCAGTGGCAAACCACCAAACAGTGACCATGACCTTTTGTGGGTACAAGTTTGGCTTTGGGAAGTGTGTTGGAGCCGCTTCTCAGTCCGACCACTGAGCTGGTTGTTGCCAGTTGTCGTATAAAATCCACTTTTGTCTCACATCACAGTCTGATTGAGAAATGGTTCTTTGTTGCTGGGTACAATAAGAGAAGACAACATTTTAAAATGACGATTTTTTTTTTTTTGGTTTTCAGTCAGCTCATGAAGCACCCATTTATTGAGCTTTTTCACCTTTTCAATTTGCTTCAAAAGCTGAACGACTGTAGAATGGTCAACGTTGAGTTCTTCAGCAACTTTTCATGTAGTTGTAAGAGGATCAGTTTCCATGATTGCTCTCAACTGGTCATTGTCAACTTCCAATGGCTGGCCACTGGGTTCCTCATCTTCAAGGCTCTCATCTCCTTTGCAAAACTTCTTGAACCACCACTGCACTGTGCATTTGTTAGTGATTCCTGGGCCATCTCACATGTTGTGAGCTGTCTCCACTGCTTTACGACCCATTTTGAACTTGAATAAGAAAATTGCTTGAATTTGCTTTTTGTCTAACACCATTTCCATAGTCTAAAATAGATATCAAATAAACTGCAAGTAATAAGTCATTAGCAAATAAATAAATCAATAAATAAAGCAAGAAATGTGCATTAAGTGATATACAACATAACCACTTTTATTTAAGAATGTATTCCAACATCAAATGGCAAATTTCAACAATGCTAAAACTGAAATTACTTTTGCACTAGACTAATAGCTTGAAGTGTTTTAGCAGAACAGAATTTTAAAAAAAGCTAAGCAGGGATAATAGTGGCTGCATACTTTAGGGGTAACAAACTAGCACAAAGAGTACAGAAAGTCCATAAACTATTAATAACTAACAAAAAACTAACAACAATCCCCTGATGGATCAATCTAGAGTTGCAAATTTATAGAGAATGGAAGCACATCAGTGGTTGCCTGAGGCTAGAGGTGGAAGCATGGATTCATTGCAAAAGGAGAGGAACGAGTTATTTGTGGTGATGGAAATGTTCTAAAACTAGATTATGATTCTAGTTGTGCAATTCTGTAACTTTACAAAAAGCATTGTTTTTTATGCTTACAGTGGATGAGTTTTACATTATGTAAATTACACATCAATAAAGGTGTTAAAAATAAATATTTTTATAAAGGTTGACAAAGGCCCAGTCTGGGAAGCATTTTTTGTCTCCAGGAGCGAGAGACTCTCCTCTCCTACTGAGAGACAACAGGGCAGGCAGGAGGAACTGGAAAAAGGAATCTGGTCAATGCTAAGTGGCCAGATCTTGGGAACTTCTTTGTTCCCATGGGGAAGATATTCTTATCCCCACCCAGAGACATCAGAGCAACTGGGGACATCTATAAGGGGATTCCAATATGCCCCTCCCTTCCCCTCTCTTACTAGAGCAACTTGCAGCCTGACTTTATGATACCCGCTTTGATACCCTTCGGGTAGCACTGGCAGGAAACATGGGGAGCCCCAATGGCACCAGATAAAAGAAGCAGACCAAAATAACACCATACAGGCCTTGAAAATCAATTGTCATTGAAATTGCAGCCTACAAAATTAGGTCGGGACCTGCATGCTAACCTAAAACAGGGTGACTGCCTGTTGAAATAAAAAAACAAATAGCTCTCAGAGTGTCCTAACATATTGAGCAAAATTCCAAGATAAACTTGAAAACTACCCATCATAACAAAAACAAGAAAGTCACAACTCGAGTGAGAAAAAGCAATCAACTGATGCTAACACTGAGATAAAGCCAATGTTGGAATTAGCTGACAAAAATTTCAAGGCAGTCATTATAAAGATGCTTCTGCAATCAATTATAAATTCTCTGGAAACAAATGAAAAAATTAGAAAATAGCAAAAAAATAGAAGTCATAAAAAAGAACCAAATGGAAATTAGAACTGAAAAATATGACAACCAAATAAATAATTTGTTAAATATGCTTAACAGTAGAGTAGAGATGACAGAGGACATAAACTTAGGATAGAATAATAGAAACCACCCATTTTGAACAACAGAAAGAAAATAAATGAAAAGGAAACAGAACCTAGGGGACCTATGACATAACAACAAAATATTCCAACATTTGTAAAATTAGTGTTCAAGAAGGATAGGAGATAGAGAGTGGGGCTGAAAGAGTATCTGAAGAAATAGTGGCTGAAAACGTTTGATTTGGCAACAGATATGAACCTGCAGACTCAAGAAACTGAGTGAGCCATAAAAAAGGAAAACCAAAGAAAGATGCTAAAACACATCATAGTTAAACTCTTAAAGAATACAGACAATAAAAAAATCTTAAAAGCAGCCTGGGAGAAATGTTACATTACCTACAGGGAAACACCAATTTAAAAGTGGATTTCTCATTGAAAACATTGAGGTTAGAAAGATGTGACACAACATTTTTTGAGTGCCAGAAGAGAATCATAGTGAACTGGATTCTACATCTAGTAAGACTATCCTTTAGGAATAAAGATAAAATAAAGCTGCTTAAAAAAACCAGTGTGGCATTCTTACCAAAAGTTCCAATACAATCTTTATATATTTAACAAGCACTTATTGAATTTGTACAATGGACTCTGCCAGTTCCTGTCATTGGCCAATAAAGGTTTCCTAACAAAAAGTTGATAACAGTAGAGTATCATAAGGTACATATCTATATTGTAATATGCAGAGCAATCACTATGAAAACTCTACAAAGAGAGAGATTCTGAAATACTACGAATGAATCAAGATGGAACACTAAAAAAATGACAAAGCAACCCACAGTAAGGCAAGAAAAGAGAAAAAGAGGAATGAGAACCACCAGAGACAAAAGCAAAGGAAAACAAATAACAAACTCAAGTGATACTATATCAATAATTGCATTAAATTGTTGTAAATACAGCAATTAAAAGACAAAGATTAGATGAGTAAATTAAAAAAACAGAACCCAACTATATGCTCCTTACAAAAACATCAATGCTTTTTCTGGTTTTTTGAGGTAGGAACTTAGGTTATTCATTTGAGACCTGTCCTCATTTCTAGTGTAAGCATTTAATGCTTTAAATTTTCTTCCGAGTACTACTTTTTGATGTCATAAGTAAATTCAATGGCATAAATAAGTTGAAAGTAAAAGGATGGAGAAAGATATATATGTAAACATTAATAAAGTATGTGTGGCTATATTAATATCTAATAAAATAGATTTCTGATTAAGGAAAATCAGTTCAAAGAGAAACATTATATAATTGTAAAAGGATTAATCAGGAAGACATTACAATCCTAGATGTCTGCACACCAAAAATCAGAATCTCAAAATACATGAAACAGAAACTGATGGAGCTGAAAGTAGAAATAAACAAACTCACAATTATAGCTGGACACTTCAAAACCTCCCCTCTCAGCAACTTATAGAACTACTACACAGAATACCAATAAGAATATAGAAGATCTGAACAATGCTATCAACCAACAGGATCTAATTGACATATATAGAAAAGTTCACCCCCCAAACCAGCAAAATACACATTTTTTTTCAAGTACCCAGGGAAATTTCACAGAGATATACCATTTTCTTGTCCATAAAACAAACCTCAAGAAAATTAAAAGAATTGAAATTATATAGTGTGTTCTCTGACAATAATAGAATCAAACAGGTAATCAGTAACATAAATACAGTACAAGGTTTTTAATCATCTAGAGATTAAACAACAGCCTTCTAAGTAATCCCTTAGTCATAGAATAAATCTCAATAGAAATGAAAAACACAAAGAAGTGAATGAAAATAAAATGTCTCAAAATATGTGGGATAAACTAAAGTAGTGCTGAAAAGGACATTTATAGTACCAAATGTGTAAATTAGAAATAAAGACATGTCTCAAATCAATAAACTAAATTCTTGCCTGAAGAAACTAGAAAACGAAGAGAAAAATAATACCAAGCAAGCAGAAGGAAGGAAATAAAAAAATCAGAAATTAATGAAATTGAAACTAGAGAAACACAGAGGAAATGAATGAAACAAAAAGCTGGAACAAATCAATAATATTGAAAAATTTCAAAATAATTGATAAGCCTGTAGCAAGGCTGACAAAAATATAAAGAGAAAACACAAATCACAATCAGGCATAAACTAGGGGATATCACTTCAGATCTTACAATCATTAAAAATATAATAAGAAAATATTAGGAACAACCTTTTAGATTTGAATTGGAAAACTGAGAAGAAATGGACCAATTCCCTAAAAATCAAGAGTCCATAGACCCAAAAGGTGAAATAGATAATCTGAATGGGCCTATAACCATTAAAGAAATTGAGTTCATAATTAAAAAGCACCTGAGAAACAAATTTCCATGTTTTACTGTAGAATTATGCCAAACAGTTAAAGAAGAATTAACACTTGTTTTACACAATCTCCTCTAGAATATAGGAGAGGAGGGAACACATCCCGGAACATTTTATAATGCCAATATTACCCTGATACCAAAACCAAACAATGACAGTACTGGAAGGAAGGAAGGGAGAAAGGGAGAAAGGCAAATAAAATGACAGGCCAATATCTCTCATGAACTTAGATGCCAAAATTCTCAACAAAATACTAGCAAACTGAATCAAGTAATGTATAAAGAGTTTTACACCATGGCCAAATAGGATTTATTCTAGGTTGCAAGACTTGATCAACATTTGAGGAGCAATCAATATAGTCCACCATATCAGAAAGCTAAAGAAGGAAAAACATATGATCCTATCAACTGAAACAGAAAAAGCATTTGATGGAATCCAGCACCCAGTAATGATAAAAACTCTCAGCAAGTTAGGAATGAAGGGGAATTACCTCAATCTGATTAAGAGCTTCGACAAAACACAACTAGCATCATTCTTAATGGTCAAAGGGAGAATGGTTTCCTCCTAATATGAGCAAGGATGTCTGTTCTCACTAATACTATTAATCATAGTACTATAAGTTTAACCCCTGCATTAGGGCAAGAAAAAGAAATAAAATTCATGTGTATTGGAAAGGAAGAAATAAGTCTCTATTTGCAGATGATATGGTTGCATATATAAAAAAATCTAAGGAATCCACACAAAATCTCCTAGAATTAATGAAATTCAGCAAGGTTACAGATACAAGAGCAAGACACAAAAATCAATCATATTTCTATATATTAATAAGGAACTTATGGAAACAGAAATTGAAAACAGAATAATACCATTTACAATCACTCCAGATATAATGAAATCCTTAGGAATACATGTAACAAAACATGTACAGGGTCTGTATGCTGAAAATTACAAAATGCTGATAAAAGAAATCCCAAAAGACCCATATAAATAGAGACACATACCATGTTCATGGATTGGAAGACTCAACATAGTAAAGATGCCAGCTCTCCCCAAATTAATCTATACATTTAATATAAATACCAGCAGGCTTTTTTCAAGACATAGACAAGCTTATTCTAAATTTATATAGGAAGGCATAGGCCCTGGGATAGATAAAACAATCGACAAAGAAGAGTAAAGTTGGAGGAATCACTTCACCTGATGATAAGGCGTACTATATGGTTACAATAACTTAGACAGTGTAGTATTTATAGAGAAATAGACAAATTGGTTAATCAAATAAAATAAAGAGTCTAGAAACAGATCTTCACAAATGTGCTCGACTATTTTTAATAAACATACAAAAGCAATTTAATAGAGGAAGGATAGCCTTCTCAAAAAATAGTGCCAAAGCAATTGGACATCCATAGGCAAAAAAAAAAAAAAAAATTTCTCCTAAACCTCATGCTTTGTACAAAAATTAACTCAAATGGATCACAGTCTTAATTGTAAAACATAAAACTATAAAAACTTTTAGAAAAATACATAAGAATCAATCTTTGGAATCTAGGGCTAGGCAAAGAGTTCTTAGACTTGACACCAAAAGTATGATCCATAAAAGGAAAAATAGAAAAAATATACTTCAACAAAATTAAAAACTATTCTGTGAAATTCCATGTGAAAAGAATGAAAGATACGCTGCACACTGAGAGAAAATATTTGCAAACAACATATGTGATAAAGGACTAGTATCAAAAATATATAAAGAGCTTTCAAGACTCAGCAGTAAATTAACAAATAATCCAATTATAAAATGATCAAGAGACATGCTGAAGAGACGTATCACCCGAGTGGGTGTACATATGGCAAATAAGCACATGAGAAGATTTTCATCATCATTAGCCTTCAGGGAAATACAAACTGAAACCACAATGACATATCACTATACATCTATCAGAATGGCTTAAATAAAAAAGCAGTGACAACAGCAAATGTTGATGAGGATTCAGAAAAAAAAATGGATCACTCATAAATTGCTGTGGGAATGTGAAATGGTATAGCCACTCTGGAAACTAGTTTGGTAGAGTCTTGCAAAATTAAACATGTGATTACTATGTGACCCAGGGAATGTATTCTTGGGAATTTATCACAGAGAAGTGGAAATTTCTGTTCACACAAATGTTCAGAACAGCTTTATTCTCAGTAGACAATAACTGGAAACAGCCCAGATATCCTTTAACAAGTGAATGGTCAAAAAAAAAAAACATAGTAAATAGTACATCCATACCATGTATTTAAAAAACCATAGTAAATCTATACCATGGACTGCTACTACTCAGCAATAAAAAAGAACAAAATATTGATACAGAACAACTTGGATAAATCCATAGGGAATTATGCTGAGTGAAAGAAGCCCATCCCAAAAAGATAGAAAATATATGATTCCATTTATATACCATTTTTGAAATGACAAAATTTTAGAAATGGAGGACAGATTAGTGGTTGCCCAAGGTCAGGGATCAGGGAGGGGCAGCAGGAGGCAGGGCTACAGGACATATCTTCAGATATCTTTGTGTTGTTGGAATTTTTCAGTGTTTTGACTTTGTGGTGGGTACACAAACCTGCACAGGAGTTAAAAAATGTATAGGACTAAGTACATAATACACACACACACACAAATGAATACCAGAAAATGGGGAGATCTGAATAATATTGATGGATTGTATCATTGTCAATATCTTGATTATGATATTACACTATAATTTTTCAAAATATTACCACTGGGGTGAACTGGGCAAAGTGAACAAGTGATCACTCAGTATTATTTTTTACAACTCCATATTAATCTTTAATTATCTCAATGAAAATTTCAATTAACATGTTACTACAGAAGTCTAGAGAAGAGATGAGGAAACTGGACTTTAGTAAAACTAGGTAAAGGATAGTTTGTGTAGTGTGTTCCCATTTGTGATTTGAAAGGATGCATGTGTATACATATATATATATATATATATATATACACATAATTATATATCAGCAGGGGAAATTGCTGGAAGGAGACATAAGACATTGTGACCTTTGAGAAGCCTTAGGTGAAAGGAGACTTACTTTAAAAAATATGTCATTCTGTGGCACTTGATTTTTTTAAACTATGTGCATATATTTCTTGTGTTAATTTATATTAGAAAACACATACAGACCTTAAGTAAAATACCTTAAGTAACCTTAAGTAACATACCTTAAGTAACATACCTTAAGTAAAATAAAAAACTTAAGTGCTTTAAAATATGAATTTTTATATTCAATACTATTATTATTACCATAAGTAAAAGAATCTATAAGAAAAACTTTACCGGGTGCAAACAAGTTTGCTGGTGTCATTGGAGAAGGACATTTTTCATCAAAAAACAAAACAAAACAAAACAAAAAAACAAGAAAAGAGTCTCATTGCTTTGACATCCCAAACCCCCAGACTCCAGGCCACAGCTGATGGCAGTTTTTTTTTTTTTTTAAATATGGTTCTTGGGATCCTGTATTTTGATGCCAAACTGTATAGAAGAAATGAATTCTTTGTGTTGGTCTTTTGTCATTTATACTGTCTCACTGATCACATTTTAAATCTGTTCAAGAAAACAGGCATATATAATTTAAAAGTTTAGATCCTCCTATTGCTTGGTTGTAAATATCAATAATATTGACAGCAGTAGGTGTCTAATATTTTCTACAGCCTACTAGCAGGGAAGAAAGGAACTGATACTCAGATTATATAAATCAGCTGGGCCTAATTCTGGGTGCATTAGAACACCTGAAAAAATTCAATGCATTCTGACTAAAACAGCTAGGGAGCAGGTCTACAGTACAATTAATTGATAAATAAATTCTCTGAGACCTTTTGAGCTAAATGTAAGCCTCAGCCACATACAGAAGCAAGACTATACAAATAAAGGAGTCTACAAACAGCAAAGGTCTACACTTAGGTTTCCTGGGGCCAATGTGATTTTGAAAATGTTTGTTTTTTTCACACTAATGAGAGATAAATCAATACTCTATAGCAACATTTTCATCATAAAACCTTCTGCTTATCCCTTTATTTTTATTTTTATATTCTGCTTCATATGCTAGGAAGGAGTTGGCAAGCAGCTGCCTTGCTCCAACAGCTTTTAAAATAACAAAATAGCAAGAAAACAAATAACCCAATTAAAAACTGGGCAGAAGACCTCAGTAGACACTTCTCCAAAGAAGACATACAAATGGCCAACTGATATATGAAAAAATACTCAGCATCACTAATCATCAGGGGAATACAAATTAAAGCCACAATTAGACATCACACCTGTTAGAATGGCTATTAACAAAAAGACAAAAATTAAGTGTTGGCAAGTATGTGAAGAAAAGAGAACCTTTGCATACTCTTGAAAATAAGGTAAATTATTGAAATTAAAGCCATTATGGAAAACAGCATGGAGATGTCTCAAAAAATTAAAACTAGAACTACCATATGCTCCAGGACTCCCACTTCTGGGTATATATACAAAGGAAATGAAATCAGTACATCAAATAGGCATCTGCACTCTCATATTCATTGCAGAATTATTCACAATAGCCAAGGTATGGAATCAATGTAAAGGATCTCAAAGGATGACTGGATAAAGCAAATGTGGTATACATACAGGATGGAATATTACTCAGCCTTAAAAAGGGAATCCCTGTCATTTGTGATAGGAAGACATTATGTTAAATGAAATAAGCCAAGGAATAAAATGATAAATACCACATGATCTCACTTATGTGTGGAATCTAACAAAATGGAACTCATAGAAGCAGAGAATAGAATAGTGGTTGCCAGGTATTGGGGAACTGGGATAGGGAGATGTTGGTCAAAGAGTACAAAGTTTCAGTTAGGAACACCCTGGTGGATATAGTTAACAATGTATTAAATACTTTAAAATAGTTAAGACAGGTCTTAAACGTTCCCAACACACAAAAAAACCCATAAGAATGTGAGATGATATATTAATAAGTTAATTAACTTGATTTAAGCATTTCACAATGTATACAAATATCAAAATACCAAGTTGTACACTGTAAATGTATAAAAAATTTATTTGTCAATTATACCTTCATAAAGCTGGAAAAAAATCCAAATACACTCAGCCTTGGGTCCCTCTTCCGTAGACCTCAAGGTCTGCAAGGCACTACTTTGCAGCATCCCTCCCCACTGCCTTAGTTTTATTAAGTGGTCATGCTTATGTTTAATCCTCAGTGGCCTCCATGCTCTGCCTAGTATAACTTCAGACATATTTCAGAGACCTTTGCAAATCTTGATAAAAATTCCTCATCTTGGTTTAATTCAACCTCACAATATGTGATTTGAGAAGAGCATTTTTAAGGAGTTGGATTCTAATTGAAGCTCGTCTCTAGGTAGGCATCATGGGTTAAGGTAGGATGCCAACCCCCTACACCTAGTCTGATATCTAGATTGCAGAGGAACTCCTAATGGGGCTGTGTGTGACTGACTGGTGAGTGATTTGGGACTACAGATGTGTTTTCACTGAGCAAGTGTTGGCAAACACGTGTTTGATGTTGTTTTCCACAACATATTCTCTCCTCTCCAGTGTGTTGCCAATCTATCAGGACAGCTCTCTTTGGAAGTCTTGGCGGCATCTCAGACTCACTGTATTCCAAAATGAATTCAGGATTTTTCTTGCAAAACTTGTTTCCTCCCTCACCTCCTGTACTTTCAACTCTAACTTCTTGTTCTCCCTAGTTGTGTACAGTGAATAAGTCTTGTTGATAGTTGCTCCAAAATGTCCTTCAGACAACCCAAGTGCCCATCGATACATGAGTGGATTAATAAAATGTGGGATAGGTATACCATGGAGTATTATTCAGCTATAAGAAACAATGGTGATGTAGCATCTCTTGTATTTTCCTGGATAGAGATGGAAGACATTCTACTAAGTGAAGTATCCCAAGAATGGAAAAATAAGCACCACATGTACTCACCAGCAAATTGGTTTCACGGATCAACACTTAAGTGCACATATAGGAATAACATTTATCAAGCATTGGGTAGATGGCAGGAGGGAGGAGGGGATGAGTATATACATATGTAATGAATGTGATGCACACCGTCTGGGGGGTGAACACGCTTGAAGCTCTGACTTGGGGTGGGGGAGATGGGGCAAGGGCAATATATGTAACCTAAACATTTGTACCCCCATAATACGTTGAAATAAAAAAATGTCCTTCAGGTCTGCCCTTTCATCTATTCTTATTGCCAATGCCTTAAGTCATACCTTTATCATCACTCATTCAGATGACTGCAAAAGAGTCTTCTCTTCACACTCTCATTCCTCCTAGAAATAATAATAAACATACATAGAGTTCTTACTGTGTGTTAGGTATTTTCTAAGAGCTTAATATTCATTACTTTGCTTAATTTTCACAACTCCATAGGGTAAGAACTATTATTATTGCCATAGTGTAGGTGAGGAAACTGAGGCAGAGGGAGATGAAGAAACTTGTCCAGGTTTGCACACAGACAGTAAGTGCCCTGATTCACCCATACTGCAATGATTCTCATGCTTCAGTGAACATAAGAATTATGGGGGAAGGAGTATGTTAACATGCAGATTCCCAGACTCTACCGTTTGTTACTCTCTGATGCAATATGTCTGGAGTTTGACTAGCAATCTACATTTCTCCAAACATCATTGATTCTGATGCAGGGGTCCAAGAAATATACTTTGAGAAACTCTTTTCTACAGCTTTCAGAGTGAATTTATTAAAACACAAATCTAATAATTTTATTCCCTGCTTTAAAACCTGTCAATGGTTCCCTATTGCTTTTAGGGTAAATTCCAAATCCCTTAGTATGGCACACAAAACCCTCCATAGAATAGCTTCTGATAATCTCTCCAGCCTTCACTTCAGCCCCTACTCCCCATACCAGACTTCTATGCAAAAGTCACAGCATTACTAGGCTTGGGACAGCCCCAGTGCTGATATGGCTGCAGTGACCAAAGACTTAGATCACAACAATCAATTCCCTTTGAATATCTGGAAAGCCTTCTCAAGATGGATGGGTTCAAACAAGCCCAGACTATGAAGATAAGCTCTTCAATGCACAGACATCAATGAACATCCACAAGCATCAAGAACATCCAGGAAAACATTACCTCACCAAATGAACTAAATAAGGTACCAGTGACCAATCCTGGAGTGATGGAGGTATGTGTCCTTTCAGACAAAGAGTTCAAAATAGTTGTCCTGAAGAAGCTCAATGACCTTCAAGACAACACAGAGAAGGAATTAAGAAGCCTATCAGAGAAACTTAACAAAGAGATTGAACTAAAAAAAATCAAGCAGAAATTCTGGAGCTTAAGAATTCAATTGACAAACTGAGAAATGCATCAGAGTCTCTCAACAGCAGACTTGACCAAGCAGAAGAAAGAAGTAGTCAGCTTGAAAACAGACTATTTGAAAAAAAAAAAAAAAACAGAAGAGAGGGGAGAAAAAAAGAATAATAAACAAAAAGAAGCATGCTTGCAAGATCTATAAAGTAGCCTCAAAAGGGCAAATCTAAGAGTTATTGGCCTTAAAGAGGACATAGGTAGAGATATGGGGGTATAAAGTTTATTCAAAAGATATGAACATTCAGATACAAGGTCACAGAACACCAAGCAGATTTAACCCAAACAAATCTACCTCAAAGCATGTGATAATCGAGCTCCCAAAGGTCACAAAGAAAAGGTCCTAAGGGAAGCTAGAAAAAAGAAATAACATATAAAGGAGCCCCAACACACCTGGCAGCAGACTTCTCAGTGGAAACCTTACAAGCTAGGAGACAGTGGCATGAAATATTCCAAGTGCGGAAGGAAAAAAACCTTAACTCTAGAATATTGTACCCTGCAAAAATATCCTTCAGGCATAAAGGAGAAATAAAGACTTTCCCAGAACTAAAAAAGCTGAGGGATTTCATTGACACCAGACCTGTCCTACAAGAAATACTAAAAGAAGTTCTTCAATCCGAAAGAAAAGGATACTAATGAGCAATAAGAAACCATCTGAAGGATACAACTCACTGGTAACAGTAAGTACACAAATATAGAATACCCTATTGCTGTAATTGTAGTGTATAAACCACTTAACCACTTATATCTTGAGTAGGAAAACTAAGAAACAAGCCTATCAAAAATAACAACAATTTTAGAGACAGATAGTATAAAAAGATATGGATGGAAACAACAAAAGTCAAAAAGTGGAAGAGGTGGAGTTAAAAGCAGAATTTCTGTTAGATTTCTCCTTGTTTATTTGTAAACAGAGTTGTCATATGTTTAAAATAATTGGTTATAAAATGTTTTTTTGCAAGCCTCATGGTAACCTGACATCAAAACACCTACAACAGATGCACAAAAAATGAAAAGCAAGAAATTAAAACACACTACCAGAGAAAATCGCTTTTAACAATAAAAGACAGGAAGTAAGAAAGAAAGGACCACAAAACAACCAGAAATCAAATAACAACATGGTAATAGTAAGTCCTTACCTATCAATAATAACATTGAATGTGAATGGACTAAACTCTCCAAATCAGAAGACATAGAGTGGCTGAATGGATAATTTATAAATTAGGCACAATAAGAGATTAACAACAATAACTCATAATTAAATAGAACAACTATAGCAAAATATGTAATAAAAGTTATAGGAATGTGGTTTCTCTCTCTCTTTCAAAATATCTTATTGTACTGTACTCATTTTTTCTTATGATGATTTGTTAAAATGCCTACATGATGAGATGAAGTGAGGAGAATGACATAGGCACTGTGACATACAATTAAGCTACTATTGACCTTCTGACAATATGTCAGATGGAGGATCATCTGCTTTGAGTGATCCTGGATCATCAAGCCACCAAGCCATGACAATGTGGGTTGTTTGATGTCAAGAGTAGATGATGTTGATGGTTGAAAATCATTGACAATTGAAGATATTTTTGCCAAAAGCTTTTGGAAGAACATTGTAATTAGAAATTGTTGTCTCTTTCTTTTTAACTCATCAAAGTTTTGTTGCAGAGGTTGTAATCCTTCAGTGATCACAGGGGTTACTTTAATGCTCCATTTCATCCAAGGATTGTACTTCATAATTTTATGCTTTATGTCTGTGCAATTTGAAAAATTTCGACAAATTTCAAAAATGTCTACAATTCTGGTTCTGCTTCAGTTTCTTCTTCTTTATCTTCCTCTTCCTCTGTAGATGACTCAACAAGTTCTTCCAGTTCCTATTTGTTAACACTTCTTAATGGCCTTCAATATGTTCTTCCACTTCTTCATCAAGCATGTAGGAAAATTCTTCTCCCCCAATTTGTCTTGTGGCACGAATGATTTCCCTATAAATTGCTGGGAAGCCTTTAAAATCATTTGTGACTTCACTCTGTAAGTTCTTCCACAAGCATTGCAGTTTCTGGTTTTATTTCACCCATTGAAGCTTTGATGAATATTATTGCATCAGCAATAGTGAATGATTTCCAGAACTGCAATATTCCCAGATTACAGTCTGCATCAAATGCTGATTGAATGTGACCAAATACCAGATGGACGTATGTGGCCTTGACAAACCAAATGATGCCCTGGTCAAGGGGCTGAAGCAATGAGATTGTATTTCTTTTTTATTTTTGTTTCTTTTTTTTTTTTTTTTTTTGAGACAGAATCTCACTCTGTTGCCTGGGCTAGAGTGCTGTGGCATCAGCCTAGCTCACAGCAACCTCAAACTCCTGGGCTCAGGTGATCCTTCTGCCTCAGCCTCCCAAGTAGCTGGGACTACAGGCATGCGCCACTATGCCCGGCTAAGTTTTTCTATATATTTTCAGTTGTCCAGTTAATTTCTTTGTATTTTTTTAGTAGAGACGGGGTCTCGCTCTTGCTCAGGCTGGTCTCGAACTCCTGAGCTCAAACGATCTGCCTGCCTCAGCCTTCCAGAATGCTAGGATTACAGGCATGAGCCACGGTGCCTGACCCAAGATTGTATTTCAAGGTAAAAATAAATCCTCAACATTTTGATTTCCACGGAAAACAGATTCAGGATGGCTAGGTATAGTGTTTGTTAACAATTGGACTTTAAATTCCAACCCTGTCTCTTCCAATTATTTTTTCACTTGTGGGATGAAGAATTGGTAGATCCATAAACAAGATGGCTGTCACTGGTGACTTCTTTTCACTTTGGTGAATGTAGGTTCCATTGGGCATCTTCTTCTACAAGAGACAAGTTTCATTGCAAGTGAAGCCTTGCTTTTGGATGGTATCCTTTTTCCTTTGTCAACTTCTTCAAGTCTGCCGGATATATAATAACAGCTTCTTCATTGGCAGATGCAGCCTCTCGAGTGATTTCTATTTTTTCAATCCAATCCTATTCTGAATCTGTGTAACCATCCCTTACTTGCAATAAATGATTTGGTGTCAGCAAGGGATCCTTTGTCAAAGTCTTTGTATGGGCTCAATGCTTTCTGTTGCAACATGTTGCCATCAGTTGGAATGTGTTTTCTGTTTTGTCTTCCACCCGCAAATTAATGCCTTTTTCATCTTGGCAAAGTAATTATTATGCACTGTGGCCATAACTTTTGCAGTTTGAAGTGCAAAAGCAGAAATAGCATAAATTTCTTTTTCGTTTTTCACAGTTTGACGGATAGAGGATTCACTCATACTGTAGATCTTAGCAACCTCAGCATATGATTTTTTTTCTTTCTTTAAAGTCAAGAACTTTCACCTTTTCACTTAAAGGTGATACTTTATGGCTTCTCTTTGGCATATTTGAATTGCAAACATTACTACTCTTGTACTTTGAGATCACTATGAAGTAAAATAAAGGTTACTTTAATACAAGCACTGTGATACTGTGACAGTTGAACCATGAACCAAGGAGAATACTAAGTGACTGATGGGCAGGTAGCAGATGGTTAAAGACAGTAATGAAAACTCTATCCGATTATTAGCTGACCACTAAGCTAACAAAGCAGGGACTTCAGTGGCCATACATGACAAAAATTACAGACTTTATAGAGTTAATCCAGGAAAGTTACTGTAGAAGCTGTAGAAGCAGCAGCAACAACAGCAAAAATAAACAACAGCAAACCTTGGAAAGAAGGAAATAATCTGATCTCTAGAGTTGCTACATTGTATTATTTAAAATGTCTAATAAAAACTGTCTAGAAGAGTCTTTTGAATCTCTGTTTCTCTGTTTGTAAATTTTTGGGGGGCAGTCACCATATTCTGGTTGGTGTCTAAATTTATTGCATTATCCTCGATTGATTTTGCCTCTATGACATCTACTTTTGTAATTTGATGAGATATGTGTGCATGCATGTGTGTGTGTGTGTGTGTGTGAAATAGTACATGGTTGTTAAGACTATTTCATACGTGTTTGAAAAGAAGGTAGATTATCGTTGAGTAAAACTTTGTCTAAATCAGTATTGCATTATTTTTGTTAATTGTTTTTCAATTACTCTGTATTCTTTCTTTTTACTTCTCTTTGTTGTTGGCCTTCTTGTGTCATTTAGTTTCAGGTGATTTTCTTTTTTGAAAAAAATCACATAATTAGATTTTTAAAAATCCCATATGAGAATCTCCCTTTAATTAGGAGAACATAATCTTTTAAAGTGTATTGTGATTACTGATATGCTTGACTAATTTCCACCATTTTATTTTCTATTTACTATTTATCAAACTTTGTAGTTACTTCTGCTGACATATTTTCTGCCATTTTTTGGAGTCATCACTTTTTCTTTTTACATAATATCTGCCCTATTGGTTTGAAGGTTATGCATTCAATATCTACCCTCAAAATTTTGACTTTTGTATACTTTTGTATTTCTCTGATACCCCTCCCTTCAAGAAGTGAAGTTTCATTACCCTTACTTTGAGTATGGGCTGAACTTTAAAAAAATGGAAGTGATGATGTGCAACTTTGGAGACTGGGTAATAAAAGGTGCTACAGCTTCATCTTTGCTGTTTGTCTTAAATTATTCACTTTGAGAGCTATCTGATATGCATTTAGGGCATTCAAACAACTATGAAAAGGTCCACATGGTAAGAAACAGAAGACACTTGCATTCAGCCAGCAAGAAACTGAGGCCTTTGGCAACAGTCATATGTGTGAGCTATCTTGGGGGAGGATCTCCCAGTTTTGCTCCAGCCTTCAGATTACTTCAGTGTTGACCATATATTGAACCTGAACTAGAGTCACCTAGTTGAGTTATTCCTGTATTCCTGACCCATAGAAACTTTGGAACAACAGAAAATAAGTGTTTGTTCATTAAAGCCACTAGCTTTTGGAGTAATTTGTTATTCAGAAATAGATAACAAATACAAGTACTTCACCTTATACTTTTCTGGTAGCATCTAGAATTAATCATTATCCATGATTTCCTACTTAGTGTGCTTTAATTTTTTTAGCAGCACTTTTTACTTTTTGACATCAATTTATAGATCTTTATAAAATATTTTTCAATAGTATTTTTCAGACATTAACCATCTATTTCTATAAAGGACCAGATAAGGTTCTGAGGGCACATGTTTTCTTTTGTGAATACTTAACTCTATTATTGTAGCCCCAAAGCAGGCACAAACATCATGTCAATGAATGAATGTGGTTGTGTACCAATAAAACAATATTTTAAGGACACTAAAGTTTGAATTTCATATAACTTTCATGTGTCATAAAATATTGATCCTATTTTCATTTTACCAACCATTTAAAGACATAAAAACAATTCTTAGTTCACAAAGTACACAAAAAGGTTGGTGAGCCAGATTTGGCCCATGGCCCACAGTTTGCTAATACCTGATCTATGTGAACACATAGGGAATTCTGGAAAGATGATGACTTAAAAGCAACATACTTGTATCCTTACCATATCAACTTTTCCTCAACTCTCTTTTTGAATAAAACATTATCAGGCAAGCAGTCAAACCTGGATGGTACATTTGAGTCTACAAACTCTACCAGTATCTCTAGGTGGTAAAGAAGATATGGAATCTTGAGGAATTTTGGCTTGCTAGAAGCCCAGGGATCAGTAGCACAGAAGTCTGAGGTAAAAATCAGTGAAGAGCCTCATTTTATTTGCCTGTGGTTCTGAGATGCTACATAATCTTGTTCTCTATCAATGTTTGGTGTGAAAACAAACTGGTGGGCTGAGTTGTACAGTACCTGAGGTTGAATGATGAATTTCTTTTGTACTTTGTGAGTTCTGGGATCAGAGAAGCTTTTGATTTTCTTCAGGGGGATAACGGTTTTCCAGTTTGTTTTCTACCAACACACATAGTAGAAAACTGACATTTTTCCAGAGACACAAACAGCCTTAACTGAAGACTGAGGATAAATCAAGCATGAAAAGACTAAGACAAATAATACTGCATTTAATGAAATTCAGTTACAATGAGAAGGTAACATTGTTGAACAACTTTGTCAGTGGTTTCTATTTATGTAGAATTTTGGAAGTGTCAGGAGAGAATTTCAGTAAAAAAGAAAAAAGAGCAAAAATTCTTAAAGAAATTTAATTAGAACTTTGAAAGACACTGAGTGGAATTTAAATAATATGGTTTTGTGTTAATTTGGTAGATGAGCTGGAAGAGAAGATAGTCACTGCTGAATGCGATATTGACCTGAAAGATTCAGTGGGAGAAATAACTCAGAACAAGAGCAAAATACAAGAAATAGTTGGGAGGAATGATACTTGGAAGAATGATACAGCAGGCTGAAAAAGGGAGTTCCAGAAGGAGGGGAAAAATTTTTGAGGAGAGGAAATATATAAACAAGTCATAAAAAAGAAAGACCCTGATTTGAAGAAAAACTTGAATCTGAAGATCAAAAAGACTCATCAAATCCATACATTAATTCAGTAAAGTCTCAGAATACAAAATCAATACACACAAATCAGAGGCATTCCTATACACCAATAACAGTTAAAATGGGAACAAAATCAAAGACTCAATACCTTTCACAAGAGCAACAAAGAAAATAAAATACCTAGGAATATATTTAACTAAGGAGGTAAAAGACCTCTACAGGGAAAACTATGAAACACTGAGAAAAAAAATAGCAGAGGACATAAACAGGTGCAAAACCATACCATGTTCACGGGTCAGCAGAATCAACATTGTTAAAATGTTTATACTACCGAAAGAGATCTGCAGATTCAATGCAATCCCTATTAAAATACCAACATCATTTTCCACAGATATAGATAAAATAATTTTACACTTCGTATAGGAACAGAGAAGACCCAATATAGCAAAAGCAATCCTAGGTAAAAAGTATCAAATGGGAGGCATCAATTTTTCAGACTTCAAACTATACCACAAGGCTAGGCGCGGTGGCTCACGCTTGTAATCCTAGAACTCTGGGAGGCCAAGGCGGGAGGATTGCTCAAGGTCAGGAGTTGGAAACCAGTCTGAGAAAGAGCAAGACACTGTCTCTACTAAAAATAGAAAGAAATTAATTGGCCAACTAAAAATATTTCGAAAATATTAGCCGGGCATGGTGGCGCATGCCTGTGGTCCCAGCTACTTGGGAGGCTGAGGCAGGAGGATCCCCTAATCATCCTAATCAGGAGTGTGAGGTTGCTGTTAGCTAGGCTGACGCCATGGCACTCTAGCTTGGGCAACAGAGTGAGACTCTGTCTCAAATAAAAAAAGAAAAAGAAATGGAATAGTAACCATGAACAGAACTGAAAACATAATCCAAACCAACAGGAAGATAAAAGGACACAAAGAGTAACGACCAGTGAAAGTCAAGAAAAGAAAGAAAAGATCCAGAGAGAATGTACCTTATAGAGTTATAAAGACAACTGCACCCGAATGTTTATGGCAGCACAATTCACTATTGCTAGGTCATGGAAACAATCCAACTGCCCGTCAATGCATGAGTGGATTATTAAAATTTGGTATATGTTTACAATGGAGTATTACTCAATTTTTAAGAAATGACAGTGAGCTAGCACCGCTTATATTATCTTGGATTAAGCTTGAGCAGTTATTCGAAGTGAGGTGACACAAGACCTGAAGAATGGGCCCCACTTGTACTCACCATCAAGCTGGTATTGACTGATTAACACTATGGTGCTCAAATGGTGGGAGTGTTCACTCGGGAATTGGGGGATGGGGGTAAACCCACGTCTGAGCGACGTGGTGGGCACTCTGGAGGGGTGGGACATGCTTGAAAAGTAGTTGGTGAGCAGAATGAGGTGTCTCAATGGGGGAAAGGAATTCCTCAAAAACTGATTTATGTGATTAACTGTACACCTTGGTAAATCCACTGAAAATCATTTAATTGTACACTTAAAATGGAGTAAAGACATGATATGTAAATTACACTTCAATAAAGAAAAAAAACAAGATGACAGGAAAATGTCTAAGCCTATCAGTTTTAATATGAACAGGATGAATTGCCCCATCAAAAGGGAGAGAAATCTAGGTATATGTTGTTCAAAATAACCTACCTAAACCAATGTTATGAAAAAAAGGATAAAATAAGTGGATAGACCAGGCATGGTGGCACATGCTTGTAATTCCAGCACTTTGGGAGGCCAAAATAGGAGAATTGCCTGAGGCCAGGAGTTTGAGATCAGCTTGGGCAACATAGTAAGACCCTGTCTCTACAAAAAATTAAAAAAAAAAATAGCCAGGCATGAAGGTTCATTCCTGTAGTCCCAGCTACTTGGGAGGCTGCAGCAGGAGGATCCTTTGAGCCCAGGAATTCAAGGCTACAGTGAGGTATGATCATGCCACTGTACTTCAGCCTGGGCAAAAGAGTGAGACCCTGTCCTAAAAAATAATAAAGAAAGAAAGAAAGAAGTAGACAGGAAAGAGGTAACAGCTAAGTAGAAGCAAAAAGGGAGAAGGAATAGAACACTGAATATGAGGCTAAATAAAATTTGACTTCAAGAATTTAAACAGAAAAAGAGGATGTTATTCAATGAAAAACTAAAATTAAAAAAAGCTTTAGTGGTCATAAGTTATGTAACCTCAAAATAGTAGCTAAAGGTATAAAAGTATTTCTAAAATTTTAAGGCAAACTTAATAAAAATGAAGTTATTATAGGGGATTCTATTATACCTCTTTCAGATCTTTGTCAAATCTAAGAACCAAACCTAAACAAAGCATTAGGAATATAAATAATCCAATCAATGCACTTGATTCAATAGATATATTCATAAATTTATATCCTACAAACATGGAATATACATTCACTTCTTCTACCTATGTAATATTTCCAAAAGTTGATCAGAAGCCATACAAGAAGCCAGATTTTACAAGTCATATTTTCTAATTATAATAAAATGAAACTAGAATGAATCAATTAAAAAACCAATAAGAATATATATTCTGCAGTGTTTGGGTAGAATGTTCTGTAAAAGTCTGTTAGGTCCATTTGTTCTAGAATCCCATGTAAGTACAGTGTTTCCTTATTGATTTTCTGCCTTGATGATCTGTCTAGTTTTTTCAGTGGAGTGTTGAAGCCCCCCAGTATGATTGTGTTGCTTTTTATTTCATTTCTTAGGTCTAGTTGTATTTGTTTTATGAATCTGGGAGCGCCAGTGTTAGGTGCATATATATTTAGAATTGTTATATCTTCTTGTTGAATTGATACCTTTATCATTACATAATGACCATCTTTGTCTTTTTTTACCGTGGTTGATTAAAGTCTGTTTCATCTGATGTAAGAATAGCTTCAATTCTCACTTTTGGTTTCCTTTTGCATGGAATGTATTTTTGCACTTCTTGACCATGAGTCTATGAGACTGTTTATGAGTTAAATGGGTTTCTTGGAGATGGCATATATTTGGCTTGTGCTTTTTTATCCATTCCATCAATCTCCAGTTTTTAAGTGTGGCATTTAGACCATTTACATTTAATGTTAATATTGATATGTGAAATACTGTTTCAGTCATCATGTTGATTGTTACCTAATTACTTTGTATCCTCCCTTGTGTTTCTGTTTTATAAGAGCTGTGAGCTTTTACTTTCAATTGTTTTTACACTGGTAAATATCTACCGTTCTTTTTAGAGTACTTTTTGAGCATTGCTTGTAGGGCAGGTCTAATGGTGACAAATTCCCTCAGTGTTTTCTTGCCTAGGAAAGATTTTATTTCTCCTTAATTTATGAAACTTAGTTTTGCAGGATACAAAATTTTCAGCTGACAGTTTTTCTTTTTAATACAACTAAAGATGAAACCCCAAATCCTTTTGGTTTGTAAACTTTTTGCTCAGAAGTCTGCTGTTAGTCTGGTGAGTTTTCCACTGTAATTTAATTTGATGCTGTCATCCCAGAGCTTGTAGGATTTTCTCCTTCACTTTGACTTTGGCCAGATTGATGACTATGCGTCTTGGTGATGTCCTTTTTGGAATGAATCTTTCAGGAGTTCATTGTCCTTCTAGTATCTGGAAGTCTAAATATCTAGCAAGACCAGGGAAGTATTCTTCCATTATTCCCCCAAATAGTTTTTCCATGCTTTTTTATCTTTCTTCTCCCTCAGGGATACTTATGATTCTTATGTTGGAGCATTTTACATAATCACATATTTCTTGGAGACTTTGTTCATTTCTCTTGATTCTTTTTTCTTTATTTTAAACTGTGTTAACTCAAAAGCTTTGTCGTTAAGCTCTGAAATTCTTTCTTTTTTTATTTTATTTTTTATTTCAGAAAATTATGGGGGTACAAACATTTTGGTTACTTTATGACTTTGCCACATCTGAGCCATGATTTGAGACGTGCCCTTTCCTCCCCTACAATGCTCATTGCATCCATTAGCTGTGAGTTTACCCCCCCCCATTCCCCTACCCCCAAAGAATATTACTACTGTGTGAGCAACTTAGTGGTGATCAGTCAGTGCCCGGTTGATGGCAAGTATAAGTGGTGCCTATTCTTCCATTCTTGTGATACCTCACTTCGGAGGATGGGCTCAAGCTCTATCCAGGAAAATATAAGAGGTGCTAGATCACCGTCATTTTTTATAATTGAGTAGTATTCCATTGTATACATATACCATATTTTATTAATCCACTCACGGATTGATGGGCACTTGGGTTGTTTCCACATCCTTGCTATACTGAATTGTGCTGCTATAAACATTTGAGTGCAGATGTCTTTATTATAGAATGACTTTTCTTCCTTTGAGTAGATGCCTAAAAGTGGCATTGCTGGATCAAGTGGTAGTTCTACTTGTAGCTCTTTGAGGTATCTCCAAATTCTTTTCCACAGAGGTTGCACTAATTTGCAGTCCCACCAGCAGTGTAAGAGTGTTCCTGTCTCTCCACATCCTTGCTAGCATTTGTTGCTTTGGGATTTTTTGATAAAGGCCAATCTTATTGGAGTTAGATGATATCTCATTTTGGTTTTGATTTGCATTTCCCTAATGATTAGAGATGTTGAGCCTTTTTAAAATTATGCTTGCTGGACATTATTCTGTTTTCTTTTGAAAAGTTTCTGTTCATTTCCTTTGCCCATTTATTGATGGGGTTGTTTGATTTTTTTCTTGTTGATCTTTTTGAGTTATAGATAGATTCTTTTTATCAGCCCTTTATTGGATGTGTAGAGGGCAAGTATTTTCTCCCATTCTGTAGGTTGTCTATTTGCTCTAATGATAGTTTCCTTGGTTGTACAAAATCTTTTTAATTTGATCAGATACCATTTATTTATTTGTGTAGCTGCTGTGATTACTTTGGGGGTCTTCTTCATAAATTCTTTGCCTAGGCCAATGTCTGAAAGAATCTTCCCTACATTTTCTTCTAGGATTCTTAAGGTTCATGTCTTAGGTTTAAGTCTATTATACATCTAGAATTGACTTTTGTAAGAGGTGAAAGGTGGGGATCCAGTTTCAATCTTCTGCATGTAGCTATCCAGTTTTCCCAGCACCATTTATTGAAAAGGGATTCTTTTCCCCAGTGTATATTTTTTGCTGCTTTGTCAAAGATTAGATAAGAATTGAAATTCTTTTTTTATTGGTTTAGTCCATTGTTAAGACTTTCCACTGTATTTTGAAACTCCCTAAATGACTCATTCATTTTCAGAAGTTCTGTTACGTTTTTTATAAAATATCTGTCTATTAGTTTGTTTTCCATTCATGTCCTGAATTTTTTTTGTTGTTGTTTTCGTTTTTTAACTTTTTCATCAATCCAATTGAGCTTACTTGTAAAAGTTTTGAAATCTATATCTGACATATAGGAAATTTCCTTTTTGTTGGATGCCATTGTTGGAGAGCTAGTGTAATCCTTTGGGGGTATTGAAAGAGCCTGCTTTTTAATATTGTCATGGTTCTTATGCTGGTTCTTTTTTATCTGGAGCTTTTTCCCTCTGCTCAAAACAGATAGCTTTGCAATTTGCCTGTTCTCTTCTCCTGGGGACCTCTGTTGGCCAGCGTAGAGAGGGAGAGCTATACTGCCTTTCAGCTCATGCAGGTAAATACCCACTGTGGTGTTGCTGGCAATTTGGGTCAGTTAGACGTCAGACCACTGGGAAAGTGTTTAGATGCCTGTGTTGGTGGCCTAGGTTAGGTAATCCCTAGCTCCCAGGCCCTGGGATGGCATGCTTGAGTTATTGGGGGCCAGATTGATATCAGGCTAGCAAACTTGCCCTCACTCCTCCCTGAGTTCAGGTTCTGGCTGTGATAGTGAGGGATGGTGTGATCTCCTCTGAAAGAATGCTCAGACAGGAGAAATGTGAATACACTGTGAGCCTGCAGCAGGAAATTCAAACCCCCTCTTGATGAGATTAGCAGACATAAGCAGCTGTGGGAAGCACATGCCACTCATACCTCTCTCTCTCGGTGGTGACAGTGGTCTCTATTCTTCAGGGGCAGAAAAGCACCCACATTCCCAGCTTCTACCCTGACCCAGATACAACAAATGTGGTAGGGGCAGCTTAACCCACTGTGTTCAGGGCTACCTGGCTACCTGTTTGGCTATGGGCTGTGGTTGAAGTGCTCTGGCAGGAGGGATGTTGTTGTGCCAGGGACTTGCCTCCAGGGAGGGTCGGCTACTCCCAGAAGAGACAGCTTGAGGAAAAGACTGCTAGCCCCATTCTCAGTCAGGGGAGGTGGTACCTTTAGTGCTTGGGTAACATAAAAGCACTTGCTGTGGTTTTTTAGAGGGAAAATAGTGTACCCCAAGCTTCATGGAATCCTGGGTGTGATAGGTGTCCCGTTAGAGGTGGAGCAGACAGTCTCAGGTGCCCTGGTTTAATATTCCCCTGTGGAACCCTCACTAGTCCCAAGTGGAAACAGGCATGGCTGCCTTGGAAGCAGTGGACAGGGGAGTAGTGGAGGAGGAGAAGGCCCCCAATGGTGTGGAGCTGGTTCCTTGGTCTACCTTTGTCCGAAGGGGCCCTCTGCCATGCTGACTCTCCTCTCATCTGGAAGGGGCCTGCTCTGGATGCCCAAGCTCAGAGAGGCCCATAGTTTCCCTAGGATCCACCAGTCTCCCCAAGGTTGCTGCAGTCTGGGTGCTGAGGAGCATTGTCTGTGGAACCACTGATGTAGAGACTCCGCAGCTGAGATTCCTGGATCAAGACAGCTGTAAAAACATTGCTTGTCCATGAGGGAAGGGAAATGAACCTCACCTTCTGTGCAGAACCCTGGCAGGGTGAGCAGAGTACTGTTGTGTGTGTACCTCCATGCAAGCCTAAAACTGGCCATCCCACAGCTCACTCACACCAAAAACTCATACTTGGGAGCAGAGGTGGTTATGTCCACAACATTGGATAATTGGAGAAGGAGAAGTCCCTGTCTCCATGTCCCTTCCCAGGCTGTCCAGCTTTAAACTCCCAAAATGGCACCCGGTGACTATAAGCAGAGAGAGTGGGCCTCTTCCAGGCAAATAGCATGGGCAAGATGCTGAGTAGAGTTTCAACCTCTCATTTCACAGTCTCACAGCATCCCATGGTAGGGAAATGGAAATTGTTCTAGGTATACATAGGAGAGCTTGGGCTCCCTTGTCCCTCCTCAGCTGGGTGGGGCTGCATCAGCCTGAGGGCAGCATGCTGCCTGGCTTAAAACTCCCCACATGGGACCATCAGCCTGTGGCCAGAGAAGGCAGGACCCTTCTGGGGCAGGCTGTACTGGCAGGAAATTGTTGAGAGTACAGTTTGCTTGAGAATTGGTCCCACAGAAGCGGGATGTGGGATGGTGGGCACCATCACAGATGTGTGCTGAAAAGCCTGCTTTCCTTGCCCCTCCCCAGCCAGGTGTGGGCTTCAAACACCTCATGTCCAAACTCAGCCCAAGGGCAGAGCACCACCTAGTGTCAGACTCACAAAATTGTGCCTTGGACCTGTGACTGGGAAGGCTGGGTCCCCACCCAGGCAAGCAGCATGGGCAAGAAACTGTGGAAAATGCTATCTGCTTGTCTCAGTCACAGCCACAGCTCACAGCAGGGTGGTGGAGACCTTCCCTGGGGTGCATGAGGGCATCTGGGCTCCTCTATCTCTCCTCAGAGCTGCATAATGGCTGTAGGCAGGCCGGTGGTTCCCTGGTAATTAGGTTCTTACAATGGCTCCCAGCTCAAGCTGCTCTTGGCTCGGATGCCTGTGGAATTCCACATGAGTTCTCTTTTTGGAACATCTCTGTGCAATCTCCAAGCTGTTCCCTATGGTAGGCCACAGACCTACATGGGTTGGGGGGGGTTCTCTTATAGCCAAGATTGTAAAAGCTCATCTCAGGGAGCAGAGCTGTAGGGGCTTCTCTTTTACTGTTTCACAGCATCCAGGAGATTCTCCTGGCTGTTAGCCAGCCCTCAGTTGGACAAGTTGTCCTGAACCCTATCCTTACCCACTTTTAGTGCTTTCTGTCACTTCCCCAGTGAATCCTAGTGTTCTCTCCTAGATGATCTTTTGGAAATGTCAGAACATGCTTACTCTTCTGGTCCCTCTCCATGGAGGAGGCACAAGCTACCTGTGTCTACTCAGCCATCTTGATCCTATCTACCTGTTCATGATTTTTTTTAAAAAAACTTTCAGCCCACTAGGGATAGAAGGAAACTTCCTTCATCTGATAAACTACATCTCTCGTGATATTTAATGATGATGTACAAACACTTTTCCCTAAGTTCAGAATTAAGCAAGGATGCCTATTCTCATCATTTCTATTGGACATTGTTCTGGAGATAGTAGCACATACAATAAGGCAAGATAAATAAACCAAAGACATAAATATTGGAAAGGAAAATGTAAAAGCATATCTATTAATATACAACATGATTATGGAGAACATTCTAAGGAATCTATAAAAGAGATATTGAAACTAATAAGTGAATCTAGCAAAGTAGTATGACTTAATACACAAAAAGCAATAGTATTAATATATCTTTATAGGGGCATAAAGCAATTGGAAAAAATTTAAGCAAAGGATTCTGTTTGCCATAGCATCAAAACATAACAGGATTCAGGAAAAAATTAACAACAGACATATATGATCTTTACATTGAAAGCATAAAAATTGCTGGATAAAGAATAAATATTATTAAGGTATCCATTGTGTTCAAAGTAATTGCTAGATTCATGAAATAAAGTAAAAATCCTGGAAGGTTCTTTTGCAAAAATTGAAAATCTGTTTTTAAAATTTATGAGAAATTCAAAGGGCCTAGAATAGCCAAATGTTGAAAACGAAGAACAAAGTTAGTGGCTTATATACATGACTTTAAGTCTTACTATAAAGTTTCAGTAATTAAGACAATATGGTATAATCATAAGGATAAAACACTAGATCAAGGGAACAGAATAGATATTCTAGAAATAAGTTCAAACTTCTAAATTCAATTGATTTTTGACAAATGTGCCAAGGTAGTTCAGGTGGGAAAAATGGTGCTGAAATAACTGGATAACCATAGAGAAAAATAAATAAATCTTGACTCCCACCTCACACCATACATTAAGTATAACTCAAGATGGATCACAAATACAAATATAATGCTTAAACTATAAAGGTTCTAGAAGAAAACATAAGCAGATATGTCTGTAATCTGGAAGTAGGCAATGTTTTTATAGATAGAACACATAATGAAATAAATATAAAAGAAAATAGTTGGCCAATTAGACTTAACGAAAATAAAGAACTTCTGTTTATTAAAAGATACCATTAAAGAGAATGTGCAAGCCAAATGCCAGTGAAAATATTCTCAAAAAACATATTAAGCATAGTAAAAAGGTAGAAAAGACTATTTTCCCCAACTCTATTATTCCTTATAATTCCTTCCCACTTTTTTCTGTTTTGCTATTTATCATAATATTTAGTCATTCATTTGCTTGTTTACTTATTTAGTGTCTCTCCCAAAGATATGTAATTCCCATGAGGGTAGGGTTTGCTACCAGTTTCTAGCTCATTGTAAGCAATAGGTGCTCAATAAATATTTGTTGAAAAATAAATAGTATTTATCCATTGACCTAGTAGGAGCAGGAACTATACATTTATTCACTAGGTGAGAGTTACATCCTATAGCAACCTATATAAATACAGAGAACCAACTCAGATGGGAGACTCTAACTCTACACCTTTCACAGCTCAGGCTGGATTTACTTTGGAATTTCCTATTGTTGGCAACTTGAGACATCTTTATTCCATGCCTCTATCTCAGAAAGTGGAATTTGATGTTTGTTAGTCACCTGTAAACTGAATTAATCTTATAGACTTGTATTGTTTCTTGTGTTGTGTTTAGCTGGTAACTCAATTGGAATTGTCTTAAATTTCGTGGCAAATGATTTGGTTTGGAGTATGACAAAGCCTAACACTTTATCATAGACTCAGAGTCATTTTCACATATTGATGAGGATATGAAAGTGGTTCAAGCCCCAGATGAAAATACTTGAATGAACTGCACATCAGCTTGGTGCAGGAAGTATTGACTTTGTTGTTCATTATACATAGGATGCATCAACCTTCTTTTACATCCTAGTATGCCAGCAAAGATAGCGATCACTTATAACAACTTGGAAATTGATTGTTTATATACCAACCAGTGTTAAAATTTTGTCTTCCAATTCTCAAAATAAATTTTCATTTATTTGCATACAAGTAGCAGAGGGCAGGGTTTTGAACCCAAATTGGCATCCAAATAAATGCACCCAACAAATGTTTGCATTTGGCCAGCATTTCTAACCACCATCTGGAAGGGGCAAAGTGGGTAATTTGCAAAGCTGTGTTTACTCTGAATAAATCTGAGAAATTCTATTTCAGTTCAACATATACTTAATAATAAAACATTGGATTAGACAAAGTGAAGATTACCGTTAGAGACAGTTGTTGCAGATTAGCCAGCTTCAACCATGGCTTCAACAAAGTCAGAAGGGATAATAGCATGCTATGGAAGGTAGCAAGAAAACTATTAGCTGCTTTTGAAGAGAGGATTCAGCTGGGCTCTTGTGTGACTCTTCGCTATTCCAGTTACCCATCACTGCAGAATTCCCTAACTCACATTTCATTACAACTATACATTTCTCAAACACTTTCTATGTGTCAGGCACTAGGTTACCTGTACTCCATTTTTACATTTACAAAACACTTTTATATGCATTTCCTCCTATAGTCCCTACAGCTGCCTGTCAAAGTAAGCATCATTAGTCCCCATTTAACAGATGAAGAAACTGAGGTCCATAAGGAGTCAAATGATTCCACACTGCCAGTGGATGGCAGAGCAGATTCTAACTCCTCCCTGTGTCCCTCCAGATACTTGCTTTGTTTTTTCCTTCCCCATCACAGATGCAATCACATCAACTATAAAATGTGTTCAAATAAGGCTAAGAGACTTAGAGACTAGGGTAGCAAGAGGGGTGCCAGGGTCATGCATAGTGGCTCTTGTGAGGCCCAAGGCTCAGACAAGTGCATTTCTGGAACCATTATTGAAGGGATGAGCTCTCTATGAAAATTACCACAGAGAGTCCACTAATTTCTCAGGGAGCCATACAAAGTGACCCTGCATTGTCCCTACACCCATTTCAACCTGTAGAAGTATTTCTAAACTTTTATTTTAAGAGAGTTGACTTCCAGCTTGGGAATGGAAGCTTTTAGAGATGAAAGGATGGTTGGGACTGTGCCTCTCTGAGTGGGTTCTTTTTTCCTCTTCTGGACTTCAGAACATCTGGGTTATTTATGACTTTGGCTTCCCTGAATGAGGTTCAAGGAGCCCAGTGAAGAGAGATCCTGTCCTGAGAGGCTCAGTTGAGATTTGTCCTGCTATATAAGACTTTTCTCCCGTAAGACTTGGAATAAGACAGTGTGGGTCTAGAGGGCTTGTGTGACCTCTGGCCCCAGGCTCAGTAGGATCCTAACTGAGAGGAGCAGAAGCTTGCTGATATTGACGACCCTCACTGATTCCTCATGGCTTAGCTGAAGGCTGGGCTTCTGTACCTTCAAATGGGACAATAGCCTGATACATACACATAAGAGAGAGTGGCTGAAGTTTCCATATGTGGACCAGGATTATGACTCTAGAAACGGTCTGGAGCTCAGAACTCACTAAAGCCTATCCCTATAGCACTGATAAAGACCCAAGGGTGCATATCCAGGAACCTCAATCCCAGGGGTATTAGCAAGAGAAAGTTTTGCCACAATGGGAGGAAATAGTCCATAGAAAAAAGGGCCTGGGCTTGGCATCCAGACAGGTATGGGTTAAATAAAGCCCAGCTCTGCCACCTCCTAGCTGTGCAACATTGGGAGGGCTACCTAATCTTTCTGGTTTTTAGTTTCCTCATGTATAAAATGAAGACAGTAATTATACATATTTCAAGGGCCTGTTGTGAGGGTAAGGACATGTAAAGCTCTTAACCTACTGCTTGATACATAGTAAGCATTCAACAAATAATTTTTATTACTGCTGCAACAGATTAAACTGTTCCTCTCTGAAATCCATCCTAACTCTAAAATTCTACCTTTCTAGAATTTAGATCTTGCTCTCCATGTCTGTATATGAGTACCACCTTCTGGGTCTACTTTTACCAGAGTGCTTGTTATATTTTGCCCTAATCACCAGTTCTTTTGCCTATATTCTCCATATACAGTGAGATGCATGAGGACAGGGAGTCTTAGTCAACCTTGTATGCCTAGCACATAGTTATCACTTGACAAATGTTTGAATATTTAAACTGACATATCAGTCAGTAGATTACCATGAGTCTTTTAGTGCTGTCTGACATTTTCATTTTCAGCACCTACTTGGTGACACCTGATCCTCCCCCTTTTTTTATTATTTCAGAATATTAGGGAGGTACAAATGGTTTGGTTTATATGGATTGCCTTTCCACTGCTTGAGCCAAAGTTATACATGTTCCCATCATCACCCAGATAGTTTGCATTATACCCGTTAGGTATAATTTCACCCATCCCCTACTCACTCCTCTTGTCTGCATGATTCCCACTGAGTTTCACTTCCATCTGTGCATATGAGTGCTGATCAGTTAATTCCAATTTAATATGAGTACATGTGGTGTTTGTTTTTCCATACTTGTGATATGTAACTTAGGAGAATGGTCTCCAGTTCCACCCAAATTGTTGCAAAAGGTATTAATTTATTTTTTATGGCTGAGTAGTACTCCATGGCATACATATACCATGGTTTCTTTTTTCTTTTTTTCTTCTTTATTTAAGTATACTTTACATATCATGCCTTTACTGCATTTTAAGTGTACAATTAAATGATTATTAGTGAATTTACCAAGATGTACAGTTAATCACATAAATCAGTTTTAGAGGATTTCCTTCCCCCTATTGAGACCCCTAATTCCCTTCCCCGACTACTTTTCAACCATGCCCCTTTCCTCCACAATACCCACCACATCGCTCAGACGTGGGTCGACCCCCAACCCCCTGAATCCCTAGGAACACCACCACCATTTGAGCCCCATAGTGTTAATCAGTCAGTAACAATTTGATGGCGAGTACATGTGGGGCCCATTCTTCCAGTCTTGTGTCACGTCACTTCAAATAACGGGCTCAAGCTTAATCCAGGATAATAAAAGCGGTGCTAGCTCACTGTCATTTCTTAAAATTGAGTAATATTCCATTGTAAACATATGCCAGATTTTAACAATCCACTCATGAATTGACGGGCACTTGGGTTGTTTCCACGACCTAGCAATAGTGAATTGTGCTGCCATAAACATTCGGGTGCAGATGTCTTTATAATAGAATGTCTTATGCTCTTTTGGGTAGATGCCCAATAATGCTATTGCTGGATTGAATGTATACCACATTTTCTTAATCCACTCATGAATTGATGGGCACTTGGGTTGATTCCACATCTTTGTGGTTGTGAATTTGCTGCAAAAAACATTCAAGTGCAAATGTCTTTTTGATAAAATGACTTTTTTTCCTTTGGGTGAATACCCAGTGGTGGGATTGCTGGATCAAATAGTAGGTCTACTTTTATTTCTTTGAGGAATCTCCATACTATTCTTCATAGGAGATTTACTAGTTTGCAGTCCCGCCAACAGTGCATATGTATTCCTTTCTCTCTGGATCCACACCAGCATCTATTATTTTGGGACTTTTTGATAAAACCCATTCTCACTGGTGTTAGGTAATATCTCACTGTGGTTTTGATTTGCATTTCCCTGATCATTAGAGATGTTGAGCGTTTTTTTCATGTTTATTGGCCATTAATATATCTTCTTTTGAAAAGCTTCTGTTCATGTCTTTTGCTCACTTTCAATGGGAGGTTGTTTGATTTTTTTCTTGCTGATTTTCTTGAATTTTTGTAGATTCTGGTAATTAGGCTTTTATCGGATGTATATCATGTGAATATTTTCTCCCATTCTATTGGTTATCTTTTCACTCTGTTAATTGTTTCCTTGGATGTGCAGAAAGGTTTAAACTTAATCAAGTTCCATTTATTATTTTTTGTTATTGTTGTGATTGCCTTTGGGGTCTTCTTCATAAATCCTTTGTGTAGGTTGATATCTAAAAGAGCTTTCCAACATTTTTTTCTAGAATTCTTATGGTTTGATGTCTTAGATTTAAGTCTGCTATCCATCTTGACTTAATTCTTATGAGTGGTGAATGATTGGGATGCTGTTTCAATCTTCTACATGTGGCTATCCAATTTCCCAGCACCACTTATTGAATAGGGATTCTTTTCCCCAGTGTATATTATTGTCTACTTTGTCAAAGATCAGATGGCAATATGTGGGTGGTTTTATATCTGGGTTCTCTGTTCTGTTCCATTGGAGCTTATGTCTCTATTTTTGTGCCAATATCATGCTGTTTTGGTTACTATAGCCTTGTAGTGTAGCTTAAAGTCTGGTAAAGTGATGCTTTCAGATTTGTTCCTTTTGCTTAAGGTTGCTTTGGCTATTTGGGCTCTTTTCTGTTTCCAAACAATGCACATAATTATTATTTTTTAGATTTGTCAAAAATGATGTTGGTGTTTTGGTGGGGATTGCATTGAATCTTAAATCACTTTGGGTAGTATAGACATTTTAACAATGCTGATTCTGCTGATCCATGAGCATGGTATGTTTTTCCATTTGTTTACATCATCTGCAATTTCCTTCCTCAGTGATTTGTAGTTCTCTTTGTGGAGATCTTTCACTTCCTTGGTTAAATATATACCTAAGTATTTTATTTTCTTTGTAGCTATTGCAAAAGGTGTTGAGTCTTTGCTTTGATTCTCAGCTTGAGTGTTGTTGGTGTATGGGAATACTAGATACTTGTGTGCATTGATTTTGTAGCCTAAGACTTTGCTGAATTTATTTATCAATTCTAGGAGTCTGCTGGCAGAATATTTGGGGTTTTCTAGATATAAGATCATAACATCACCAAACAGGAATAGTTTGACCTCCTCTTTCCCCTGTTGGATACACTTAATTTCCTTCTTTTGCCTGATTTCTCTGTCTAGGACTTCCAGCACTATGTTGAATAGAAGTGGTGACAGTGGGCATCCTTGTCTTGTTCTAGTTCTAAATGGAAATGCTTTCAACTTTTCCCCATTCAGTTTGATGTTGGCTGTGGGTTTGTCATATATGGCTTTTATAATTTTTATATATGTTCCATCTATGCCTACTTTGTTAAGAGATTTTTTCATGAAAGTATGCTGAATTTTGTTGAATGCCTTTTCTGCATCTATTGAGATGATCATATGATCTTTCTTTTTCCTTCTGTTTATATGGTGAATCACATTTATAGATTTACCTATGTTGAACCATCCTTGAATCCCTGGGATAAAGCCCAATTGGTTGTGGTGGATTATTTCTTTGATGTCCTGCTGAATTCAGTTTGCTGGGATTTTATTGATAATTTTTGCACCTATATTCATAATGGATATTGGACTATAGTTTTCTTATTTTGTTGTGTCCTTTCCTGGCTCTGATATCAAGGTGATACTGGCTTTGTAGAATGAGTTGGGGAGGATGCCTTTATTTTCAATGTTATGAAATAATTTCTGCATTATGGGTAACAATTTTTCTTTGTAGGTCTGATAAAATTTGGCTGGAAAACCATGTGGCCTGGGACTTTTTTTCGTTGGAAGATTTTTTTATTGCTGCTTCAATTTTGTTGCTCATTATTGGTCTGTTCAGGAGTTCTAATTCTTCCTGAATGAGCCTTGGGAGATTGTGTGTTTCCAGAAATTTGTTCATTTCCTCAACATTTTTGAGTTTATGTGTGTAGAGATTTTGATCAGATTCAGAGGGGATACTTCATATTTCTGTGGTATCACTTGTAATTATCCATTTTCAATTCTGATTGAGCTTATTTGGATCCTTTCTTTTCTATTTCTGGTTAATCTAGTGAGAGGCCTATAAATTTTGTTTATCTTTTCAAAGAACCAACTTTTTGTTTTATTAACCTTCTGTATTATTTTTTTGTTTTCAATTTCATTTAGTTCTGCTCTCACCTTAGTTATTTCTTTTCTTCTGCTGGGTTTGGGTTTGGTTTGCTCTTTCTTTTCTTTTTTTTCCTCTTTCATTTCTAGTTCCTTGAGATCATTCATTAGATTGTTGACTTGTGTTCTCTCTGTCCTTTTGATGTAGGCATTTAAGGCTATTAATTATCACCTTAAGACTGCTTTTGCTGAATCTCATAGACTTTGATAATTTGTGTCCCCTATGTCAATTTGTTAGAGGAATCTTTTTATTTACATCTTGATTTCCTCCTTGACCCAATAATCATTCAGCAGCAGGTTGTTTAGTTTCCATGACTTTGTGGAGAAGTGTTTCTGTTGAAATTGATTTCTAATTTTATTCCACTGTGGTCTGAAAAGGTACATGGTATAATTTCTATTTTTTTGTTGAGGCATATTTTGTGGCCTAATATGGGGTCAATCTTAGAGAATGTTCCATGTGCTGAGAAGAATGCATATTCAGCAGTTTTGGGGTAGAATGTTCTGTAAATGTCTGTTAGACCCATTTACTCTAGAGTTCCATTAATTCCAGTGTTTGTTTATTTCCTGCTTGGAGGATTTGTCAAGTTCTGTCAGTAGGGTGTTCAAATTCCCAGCTATTATAATGCTGCTGTTTATCCCTTTGTTTAGATCTAGTAGAGTTTGCTTTATGAATCTAGGTGCACCTGTGTTAGGTGCATAAATATTTAGTGTTGTTATGTCTTCTTGTTGAATTGTTCCCTTTACCATAACATAATGACCATATTTGTCTTTCTTTATTATTGTTGATTTGAAATCTACATTATCTAATATGAGAATGGCTGCATCAGCTTTCCTTTGATTTTCATTTACATGGAATATTTTTTTCCATCCCTTCAGTTTGAATCTGATTGAGTCCTGTGGGTTAGATGTGTTTCCTGGAGACAGCAGATACTTGGCTAGTATTTTTTTTTTTATTATCTATTCTGCCAGCCTATGTCTCTGGAGTGGGGAATTCAAGCCATTCACATTTATTGAAAGAATTGATAAGTAGGAGGCATTCCTGTTCATCCTGTTGGGTAAAATCTTATTGCTTTATTTTACCACTTGAGCCATTATTTTATATGGGCTTTGAGCTTTAGCTTTTGGGTAATATTACACTGATGGGTGTTTATTATGTTGATGGATGTGTAATTTAGATCTGAGTACTTCCTGCAGGTCAAGTATGGTCTTAGTAAATTCCCTCAGCATTTGCTTGTCTGAAATAGTCTTTATTTCTCCCTCATGTAAGAAAGCTAATTTTGCAGGATATAAAATTGCAGTCTGTCCATTTGTAAGGAGATTAATATTGTAAGGCCTGCTCAGGGTCGATAGAGTTAACTAATGTTTGCTTCTTCACTGGAAAAGTTGGCCGCTTTTCCCGCGAACAGGGAAACACCATAAATTTGCAGACCGACCAAGAGCACTTGGCTGGATGTCTACATCTTAAGATAAGATGTGCACTCTTGCATAGCGGCCCGACCTCTGGCCAGGGCCGGGCTGTTTCACAGGGACGCACGTCTGCCTTTTTTGGCACAGGATTTGCACAATGCTGGCAGCGTGCCAGCTTTGTGAAACACAAGTATAAGACCCGAGGTCTAGGAACAAAAGCCAGCTTTTGCTTGCTACATGCTCTCTGAGACTGGCCGTGCGTGTCTGCGACATATCTGGTGCTGCTGTTATGCCCCCTGCAACATATCTGGTGCTGCTGTTATGCCCATGCTGTCATTGCAGTGTAACTGATGTTGTCCTGGTGGTATGTTTTTCTTGCTAACTTCTTCTCTGCTTATTAATAATAACAGTATTATACCCTCTCAATAAAACTAAAAATAATTTACCTTGAGTGGCTTGTGGTGGTGAGTCCTGCGTATTGAGCCATAAGAAAACTTAAGTCTGTGCACAGCAATTGATAAGAAACAGCTTATCAAGACAAATTGGCGTAGTTGGTAGGATACGCACGACCACCAAATAATGCCCTTCTTTAAAAAGGAAAGTAAAGTGCTATGTGTAACTTGTGATATTCCCGGCTGGGAAGATCCACAGTTTTTCTTGCTTGCTCAGGAGTGGGCTATTGGAACTGGTCTCAGCAAAAACTGGGATGGTAAATTACAGAAGGCTGATGCTCCCCAATTGGTGGAAGTGTTGAAGACCATCCCCGTGGAAAAGGGGGGTGAGCTGGTGGCTGTGTCTAGACGTGGGTGGATATTACTTACTGCCTATCATCATATGTGTCAGAGAGTAGATTTGTTGATTCACGAAAAATGTGTCTTATAGAAAGAGAATGCTGAGGTACAAAGTAAGCTTGCTTTGCTTCAATGTCAAAATTTTATCTTGGGAGGTCAGGCCCGTGGATACCAGCCTGTAGCCGAAAAAGCTGCTATCTGCTGTACCCAGTATGAGTATAGGAAAAAAAGGGGCCGTGTCAATGCCCGGAAAGTACATGCTGTGATTGCTACTCCTGGGGCCAATTGGGATCCCAACAAGTGGGATGGTGATATATGGGATGACACTGATGATGAGGTTGATTGGGGGGAGTTGGAAGATGAGGCACAGAAACATGTTCAGGAGAAATATCCCCCTCAATCACAAGCCATACCCCTGCAGGCAGCGAAACCCCTTCAGGCAAAACTCTTACAGCGTAGGCAGGAGAAAGTTAAGGGTAATAATCAGGGATTCACTGTAATTAATGAGGATTACTCCCAGCAAGAAATTACTGATATCCTAACCAAGTTCTCTCAGAAAGCTAGAGAGTCCCTTTTAAACTGGATGGTGCGTATAGCTGATACAGGGGCCAGAGGAATTGGAGTAGATCATGTTGATGTCAAAAACTTATTACAGTGTCTGCTAACCCCTTTGTACAAACTGCAATTCATGACCACAAACATGCTGATCCTGAGAGTGCTTTAACTACCCTCCTCAAGTTAGCTGCTAGAGGCTGTATTGCTCAATACCCCACTGATGCCTCCTGGCCCACTGAGGTGCGTCCTTGGTATACTCTTAAAGATGGAATGCACAGACCCAATGGAGAAGCTATGAAGACAGCTATCATGATAGGGCAGACAGACACTTATTTGGCTAGCCCTCTGAATGCTACTCAGAGAAACTTGATTGTTCGTACTGCCCCTCCCACCTATAAGCATTTAACGATGACCCTTCTGTTAGCAGAAACTGGGTCCCCTATTGAGACAGTACTAGAAAATTTGGCAGAAATAGGAGACATGGGAGACTGGAGCAATAACTTGTTGGACAGGGGAGCCTCCCCCAATCAGGGTCCCAAGAATGGAAATTCCAATTGAATCTCCCATACAGAAATGTTTCAGGCACTGTTGAAGGTGGTAATTACTCCCGAGAAATTAGATGGTATTCCTACCAAGGGTATGTGGCAGATGTACAAAGAAAAGGTGAAGCAAGCTACTCCAGTGAACTTGAAGGAAGACAAAGACAAAGAGAGTGCAGGACAGCCCTTGAAATCCTCTGTCCCTCCTTCCAGGCTGTATCCTTTTGATGAGTTAGATCTTTTGAAATAGGATGAGGGCCAAGCTCCAGTCATTTCTTCAGTCAAAGAAGCCCATCAACGAGATTATCGCTCTCATGTTCCCATTACTATTTATTGGAAGAATGGATCTACTACGATTGCCAATGCATTAGTAGATACTAAAGCAGAGGCCTCTTTAATTTGTGGCAATCCTGACAAGTTTAAACGATTCCCTATTACTATTTCTGGACTGGGGGGGACATGAAGTACAGGCCAAACAGATTAATGTAACAATGAAAATTGGAAATTTACCCAGGAAAGATTATTCCGTGGTGGTAGTCCCTGTTCCTGAATATATACTAGGTATTGATATCCTTAGAGAGATGTCTCTAAAATTGGAGGATGGAACTTATCATTTTGCTATTAGAGCCTTGAAGATGTTTTCAGTTATAGTGGGAAAAGTACATCATGATCCTATTCACTTACCTGAACCCGAGAGAGTTGTGACCATGAAACAGTATAGAATTCCTGGAGGACATCAGGAAATAACCCAGACTATCAAAGATTATGTGAGTGCAGGTGTAATGATACCCACAACTTCTGCTTGGAATAATCCTATTTGGCCAGTAAGGAAATCAGTTGGGTCTTGGAGAATGACAGTGGGTAACAGGGAACTGAATAAGGTGACTCCACCTTTGACTGCCACTGTACCTGA